>JAECUM010015356.1:0-16534 GCA_016617855.1 Megalonaias nervosa
ATACAAAACCCCGGGGAGTGTAAAAGGTACACCCCTCAAGAGTGTATGATAGGAGAGTGTATTTTGTCTGTTGTGGATTTCGAGGAAATGCTCCGGGTTCCCCCAATTAAATAGCATCAGTCGCCAAATGCAAGATAATATCTTTAGCATTTTTGGAGACTCGAACACGCGAGAGTCTGTAGGGCTTCGATCTACGTCCAACCGTCTTACCATTTCGGCCATCGTTCTCTTATCAATAATACAGTTAAATTTAAGTAATATATAAAATATTTGCTGCTTCACTAACAGCGGCTTACAGAAAACAGATAGATTACTAAATAATTAACGAAAAACGATTGTCGTAGGGACTGAAACATCATTTCTGTCTAAAATGAGATTTTATATTTCTAGTTTCCAAAAAATATATAATTCTGTATAACACTGAGTCTATACGTAAGCCGTAACAGCGGATATTGATTTAGTTATATAGCGGTTCTTAAAATAACTTTACGCACAGCTGTTATGGAATAATCAATATGCAGCCACAGCTTTCTAGATAATAGATTTCATTGTGCACGGATTTTATGTAAACAAAAAGAATATAATATTATAGACATCCGGATATCTTTTTTTGTTATAATAAAAACGCTCTATGAGCGTACATACAGGTTTATATTTAGGACTTCATTTCTCGTGTCCAGAATTCTATTATTTTGGTCTGTGAGTTTAAAGTGTATTCTTGATAATAACGGATTATGAACTCGCAGGTACACGGGGTTAATTGGCTCTGATACAATTAACGAACCGGGAGGAACCAACGGGCTAAAACTGAATAATATGTACCCTTGCTGGGCCTGGCTAGATTTAGAAAGGTCTACCTGATAGCTACCTTCAATAACATCACATACCAGATTGGCTGCAATTGTTGTTGTTATATTTACAATGCCTGGCGATATATGACGTCCAGCACCAAAGGGATTGTTATTGTGTTTTAGTATAACCGGTGGTGGGGCTATTTTTCTCCACGATTCAATTACTCCCGGATAATATTCTTCAATAAGATCATTTAATGATTTCTTCATCTCAGCGTTATTTAAATCTGGTATAATGAGTGTTTGTAAATCTTTTTCTGTTATTTTATAATGATCAAGAAATACTTGTTTAGATTCTGGATTTGTGTAACGATTTCCATCGAATTTAGTCGCAGTGTTTATAATACTTCGATTGGCGATGTATAAATCGAATAAGATTCCATTTAAATGTTTTATTGGCTCGATTATTTGCTGCTTTACACTTTCATTATAATGTTGTGATAATGAAATAAGTAAATTTCTTAAATCATTAAACGTTTTATCGTATTCGGGTTTAAGAGTATCTAAAAAATGTTTAATAAATCCTACATCAACAGTATATAAACTAATCTTCGTCCTGGTGTCTGTGTTAATAATAAATAATGCTTTGTTCAACTTGGGGATCCTTTTACCGTCAAAATCGGTAAAGTAATATCTATCGTCGTTTGGAAATCCAAATCTTGTATTACTCCATGGTTGTTTTTTTCGATATTCTGGATCTTTAATGAATTTTTCTTCACTCGTTTTAAATTCTTCTATTTGTGGTTCTGAAACTCCATTATAAACAGGTGCAACTTCAGGCCATCCTAACACTGATCTAATCGAACTCTGATAAATATCTACGAGGTAATCAGGAGAATTTATTTCAATCGCCGCTGATAATGTTGGTTCATAAACAGTGATCGCTATTTTAGATTCTTTCCTGTGATAGATTTAATTCTGCGTTGGAACTCATCATTAATCTGTTCTATTTGATAACTACCCGTTGAAATTCCAACAACTTGCCAATCAGGTGTTCCATCCGGTTTATTTTTATTCGCAAATACCAGTGAATTATTTGGTTGTTGTCCACCAAACGGTTTCGATCTAATATTAGGCCAACTATAATAAACTCGTAATTGCGCTAATGCTATTTCCTTTGCTGGAATTGCAGTCGGAAAATTAACGCTAAATTCAGGATTGGTTGAACTTAATGATATCATAGTAGTTTTTGACGGCGTTGTATTAGCTACGATCTGCTGAAGTAATTCGCGCGACTCTGACATTATTATTATCGTTATTATTTAATTCTCCATCTTTCCGTTATTATCACTAGCGATTATGAATGCTTCATCGTAGGTTTTCATTATCGTTACGAACTCCTCATCGGATATTTTACCATCACCGAGATACGCTGAAATATACGAGCATAATTTAGTGTATGCGGTTGTTGCTGTGTGTAATTTCATTACGTACTCGTTTAGTTTATCATTCGTACACGTAGATATTTTTTTAGAGATAATACTGAAAATACCTGCACATGTTGTTGCCGTTGAAACTATAATTGTTACAACTGCAGGCGCTGTCATCGTTATTGTTGATAGTAATAATCCAGTTCCAGCAATAACAGCAGAAACCGAGTATACCATTATATCAATAACAACCATACGACGACGATATTTTTTTACCTTTATCGTGTAATCGTCGATGATATTTTTTAGTTTAGTTTGACACTCACATACTTGAGTGTATCTGTGACGTTGAACGTCGATAAATGACTCTTGATTCATTATACTTATCTAGGTAACTAATTGAGGAGTTTCAGCTACAAACTCAATAGACCACCAATAATCCGCTGTGGTTAAATTTGGATTATCCGCCACCATAATAAACATTGTTTCTTCATCTTTGTTTAACACTATAGATGCACTTTCAGAATAAACATCAGACGAATGATGCCATAGAAATGGATTAATTATATTGAATTTTGCACTGCTAATAAAAGTTAATCTATATACACCAGTGACCTCTGCAGTGTGTGTAAAAATGTTATTTTGCAGTGTCCATGTTGATTTTCCTGATGCGACTGTGTACACGATATTAATGATCTGCTTGTGAGGAATTTTAAAGAGATTAGTTTTTTGAATAATGTTAGGAATACCACTAATGATATCGTTGAGTCTTGCGTTAATGTCGGTAAGTTTTATGTCAACGACTGGTGGAGTTCCAAAAAATTCGTTAATATTTCTGTTTACATTTCTACGAAAATTTAGAAATGTTTGTACATGACTAATATATTCAGCTCTAAATGCAGCAATTCCATCATTAATTGTCGTTAACGAAGTCGTTATTGGAATTTCCTTATCGTCGACGTATTTCTTCGTTGCAGCGTCGAAATCTGTGTCTGGTGTTCTGAGATTATTAATACCATTATTATTCATGTCGAGAAATGCACGCATTATACCACCGCGCACTGACGCGTATTTGGATTCTTGATCATCGACGTATTTTTTTGTTGCAGCATCATTATCCGAGGTTGGATCTCCAAGATACGTAATTTTTCTTCTTGACATAATAATGTCACCCGTAAATACATCACCAGTTTTCTTAACATAATCGTTAACCGACTTACCGGAATCCTGTATTTTACCCTGATCAGTGAAAGTAACGACATCATTAACAACCGCGTTGGGAATTCGTATAAGTACATCTGGTAGTTGTATGTTACTCGTTTTTAATCGTCCTTGTTTATCCTGAAAAACGACAACTTCATTTTGATCCACACTTGTGATATCTAATAAATCATCGATTTCATTTCTGAGCTGATCAAGGGTTGCATATTTAGATAAATCGAACTTCTGAGTTTTACCTGAGGATCTTCCATAAATATCTACCATTATATTTACTGATATCAGTTTAAGTGTTATGACGTAGTGTAGTGAACGCGTGCACGACTTTATGAGGCGGTGCTGTTGATTTTGATATAGCATCAAGCACAGCGAGGGTTTCACGACCGCATATTGGAGGATCAGTTATTTTTTGTGTTGGTAGCGTTGAATACCAGATTGGAATATCGCCGGTAACGTACTTTAAAAATTCTTTTGGTGGTGCTAATCCATACGAATCGAAATAAATAATTCCACGTGGATCAATTGCATATCCTACCCAGTGCGTGCCTGGACCAGAGTTTTTATCGAGATTAATGATACCGGTTTCATGTTGCATTGCAACGGTAGGTAATTGATCGCGCATAAAAACACCTCTGAAATTTTTTATTTTTAATTGCTTAGCAGCATTAAGTAAATCAAAATTGGACATGGGTGTTATTAGTAAACTGTCCCTGGTAATCTTAGACCTTTTCCGTACCAGTGTGGAGTCCCTGGTAATCTTAGACCCTTTCCTTTTTTTTTGATTCCTTTTCCGGTTGCTTTCTTTAACGCCATTCCAGCAGCTGTTCCAACAACACCTAGCGCAGCTGCCTTTGCAACAGCTGGTGCTGCAGCTGCTATTAATGCTGGTATTGCTGCAAGAAGCGGAAATATACCACCCATTTTAGCAATATCTTTGATGGCGCCCGCAGAAAGATTAAGTTTGACGCCTTTATTTGATTTTTTAGCATCGTTGAAGTTTTTAAACTGACGCTCGGTCAACGATAGTTTATTTACACCGGTCATTTGTTCTCGCTTTAGCGATATTTTTATTCCACAGTTATTTTTTGATGCTGATTGCAGCCTTTTAATCTGACCAGGAGTCAGACTCACACTAACGTGATGATATAACATTATTAATATTATGAACGATCTAATTACATGTTTTCTACTGGGGCATCAATAACTCTCATTCGTCCACCAACACCTTCGAGTAACATCGATTTATCGCTAAGTATAACGGCTATTGCTCTGTAATTAGCAATAACTCCTATTGTCACACGAGCTCGAAAATGAATATCTACAACAGATTGTCTGGTTAAATCTAAATGTTCTAGTGAAAAATAATAAATCGGATACAGCGTTGTAAAATCTAGCTGCGATATTTGTAAACCAGTATCAATATTTTGATCACGTCCCATGAACGACATTAATCGATGATATGCACGTGCTACATGATTTTGATCGAAATTCAGTAAATAACCTCGGATGGTTCTTGATGTCCATTTATCCTTAATGAAACCTCAGAAACACCGAGTCTATCAAACACCATTTGATTTCGTAATTGTGTGTTTAATCGTGCAGTATCTTGAAACGCAATAAATATATGTCGCGGTGCAGAAACACCCTGCTGTGATGCTATTTGCCACGTAAATAATCCATTAATATTACTCTGGATAGCATCTGTGGTCATAGTTAACCATGATAACGTCGATTTACCGCCTTGACTCATAAAAGATAACAACCGGTCTTCTTCAGATATTGACGGAGTCATCACTGGCATCCACAAGGAAAGTTTTGTTAGTATTACTATACCAGCATCACCAACAGGTCGCCATATTGCATCATCGTCTGTGCCTTTTCGTACTAGTACAACTGTGTGTTTGGCTCCAAAAATGACTTTTCTGACATTTCTACAGAACCCAAAAATATGTGACAGTGGAATTGCACATGAAAATGCTCTTCTGTTATCTTTCAACATTGATCGACATGCTGTAAATCCTAAGTTAAATTCTGGATTTGGAAAAGGTAGATCTTCAACAGCAGCAGGAGCAGGAGGAGCAGCTCGATTATTGGGTTGTCGAAAAACCTGATTTCTACTGTCAGGATGGTCAGAAGTATCCTTGACAAACATCATTGATGGACCAGCTGATCTTGAGTAATCGTCGCTGTATCTCGCAAGACCCAATATCGTCGTGGCAACGTCAACGTCCTTCTGAATTGATTCAATATTTTTTCCGTCAATCATGTACGTAGCGCTATCAAATAACGCCATAATACCATTATTAACAAAACCAACCCTAACATCAGCTCCATATGCTACTGGTGCTGCAGGAGCAGCGTTATTTAAAATTTCACCTTCTACTTCAATAAAAGCCTCAGCAGGTAGAAAATACCTACTTGTATCTTGAACCTGTAGTTCGATTCGTCCACGCTGATCTGGCATTCGTGCGTCGTAAGAATAATACTGATAATCGCGCACAGACTCATCTTTGAGAACTGGTGCATCCATGTCAAACGCGGGGTCAGATATGCGCTTAAACATCTTTATTATTACCGTCTTCGTCTAACTCGAAGACCACTTCGGGAAGTGAGACCACTTCCTGCTATCAGATTAGCGGTTATATTTTTTTCCTTTTCCGGCATCGGGATATCAGCTAACTCCGCTAGTTTTTGATTAGCGGCTTGATTTATTATTTTACTTACACTTGCTGGCATCACTTCAGTGCTGGCCAATTTCACAGGTTGAGGTCGGGCCGCTTGTGGTCTGCGTATTAATCGTGATAGTCTATCTTTGATTGCTGAGAATGCTTTGCTAGCAAGATTACCAACAGCGCCTATACCCTTTTCACGAACAACATCAATAGCTTTCATTCCTAGCTGCTTTGCAATCGGTATTGCTTTTGGGGCTACCCTTCTAAACAGACCCTGAATAACATCACCTAGTCCATCTCCGTAGGTCGTTTTGTATACCGGTAATCGAGAATTTATTACCCTGACCATGGTAGGTCCACGAGTATTGTGTATGATCATTTTATTATTAAGTGACTTTATCACTAATTACATACTTAATCACTATAATAATCATAGGTGACATCGTCACTGATTTCATTAATGAGGGACCGATATACATCAATATCCATGATACCGCCTGTAAATAATCATTTACAAATATCAGCTACTTCATTAATAATTTCTGGAGAATTATTACCAGCTCGTTTTCCTCCAATGAGAATTTCTAATCGATCGACATCAGCAAGAACGTTATTGGGACAAGTAATAAAACCACTTCCTAGACCACTTCCAGTTGCTCCGGGAGCGTCATGAAATTCTTCTTCTTCTTCTTCCTTACTTGGTTTCGGTGGTGTTCTTGGTTCCGGTGGTGTTTTTGATGATTTTGGATAATCACGAAGCGATTGCTCAAATGGTTTTGGTGTTTTTTGTTGTTGTCCTTGTTGTTTTTGTTGTTGTCCTTGTTGATTTATCAATTGCTGTTGTTGTTGTATTTGTCGTTGTTTTTCTGGCGGTAACTGTATATAGGTAATATAATTATCTATTGCATGAATATATTGTATATATTTGGATCACTATTTCTAGCCTGATCAACGTTATAGTGTATGCGAAATATCCATTTGTACCAATTTTCACGACTTATATCATCAGCATATTCAGGTTTTAAATATTTTTTTCGATCATCATAACCTTTCACAGCACTCGCAGCTAATTGTCCTATACTTTTGGCCTGTCTGATACCATCAACGACATCGTCGACAAATTTATCAGATATATTAACCCTGACTCGTGCTTGTCCTGGTTCTTGTTGAGTATCAACTTCTGCTTCAGCACCTTCAAGTATTTCCGGGATTGGCATCGCAGCAGCTATTTTTTCTGGAAGTTCACGTAAAATTTTTTTTTGTCTTTTTTGTTCTTCTTGCTATTTTTCCAGTTGCTTCAGCGGTTTTCTCTAACACAGGTTGAATACCTTTAGTGGTCTCAGTGATAGGTTTAAATAATTTTTTTGTATCCTCTTCAAATTCGACTTGAGATTCCTGACGCGATTGTAGTTGTTGCTTAACAGAATCACGAACGGGTAGATATTTTTTAATTGCCTCTAGTCGCTCTCGAGATAATTTAGCTGAGTGTGGTTCTCCAATACTCATTATTGATAATATCTATAATGGCTGTTTAATTCAAAATTAAAAACCTGCTAATTCGGTGGAATAATTGGCTGTTTAGTCCATTTGGAAGTATAACATTGATAACGAGTTCAGCTATCTCTAAAATTAATCATCTTTTATTGTCATTACCAAATCCAGCCAATCGTGTTCTTAGTTAACTGAATGCAATCTCTTATATGTTTGTATTGTATGGCTCAAATGGCAAAATCAACAAGAAATATTGCAGTGAAGGAGAATAATGGATGGGTGGGGGTAAATAGGATTTATATATTTAAGTTTGTGAATGCTTTGAAAACTACAAGGCTTAGAAGAAAATTATCTGAAGAATCAACATGGAAAAGTTTGTTACAAATTTTCTGAATCAAATTTTGTAAATTTATTTTATATATGGAACAGATTTTCTTACCTCAGTTAAAAGGGTCTTAAGACGTCTTTGAAGCAAATGACGAGCTAACTTGATCACTTCAAAATGTCAACGTCGATCATTTTTGATAAACAAATGAAATATGGCTTACTCCTGATATAAGATGGAAAAGTGTGTATCAGAAAAGAAGGTTTCAGAAATGCAAAAGATTTCTCAATGATTTAAATAATGAGGATGGTTCCTAGATGAGGTTTAATAGTTTTAAATATCGATTTTCTATTAACAATACTTTCATAGATTTTCAAGGCTTACTTGCAGCTATAACGTCATAAAAAAACATACATTTAGTTTGAATTACGATTCAAATTTGCAAAAGCGTTTTATAAATATTGATGTGTATAATAAATAAAAAGATATGCAAACGTATATATAAAACACTGGAAACAACGAAGTATCAACTTCTAGAAGAAAATTTAATTTTGAATTTGTCAAGTTAGAAGATGGCAGAAAGATTTCATGTTACCATAGCAAACTTAAAAACGTTCAAATTCTGCATGGTTGCAGCCGAAAATAGTACACTGAATTTTGCATAAGAATACATTTCTCAAAGAATTAGAATTATCACAAACATGGGCGCCACCCTACTCCCCACATTTTTCCCATAAACATGTTTTGGCCTACTTCCGTAAAACTTAATTGCTGACCACTACATGTTTACCCCCTCCTCCGAAAATAATTCTGCGGCGCCCCTGATCCCAAACGAAGCTCAGCTCATTTTGCACGTTATGTGCAGAGGCAATTTCTTATATCGTCTGGGGTTGTCACATAACTAAGATTTATATAAATTATTTCTTTTATAATGGATAAAAGATAAATACAGTCATACAAATAATTTGGAATTCACAAACATAAATACTATCTTTTGAATTTAAAGACAAAACTCAGGACGATGATATAATTAATCTGTTATTCTATATACAAAAACAACATGCTTATAAATGTAGATTTAATAGAGGCAGGTCAAGATTGCTTCAGTTCCAAAAGATTGTTGTTTTATTGTGGCAAAAATATGGCGCTTATAGAAATTGTAAATGGGACAAATTGACAATAGATCACTACTGTACAAACAGTTAAACAATTCATAGACATTGTTATTGGAAACAAGTATGTATATACGTGTACATATGCATCTGTGAATATTGAATTGATGTGTATATGTGAATGTGGATACGTGTATGTAAACGAGAATGCATATTTATGCAAGCAGCAGAGGGTGGACCCTACAACTTTTTAGAGACCTTATTTTTGAAATTTAAGGTTTCCTACGAAGGCTGAAAATAAAGTTTTTGTCTTAATAATGAAAACTTCTCTAATTGATCAGATTTTTTCACAATCTGGTCACATACGTTTGTCGTCCACCCTCTCTGCTGCTATGAATTTTAAATGCTTAGTTAAGAGAAAGTGATGTATCGTCCGAATTCTGAGAAAGAACATAGGCCGTGTTACATAAGTTTGTTCCATTAATATTGTCATTATTTCCCAAATCGAAAGGATTCTTCATACCCCAAAAGTGAAAGACATCCACAAAGTTTGCTAACTCTGTCTGTGTGTGTGTGTGTGTGTGTGTGTGTTTGTGTGTGTTGTTGTTACGACCCTGTAGTTAAATTACATATGTGTTAAAATTTAAATTCTTCTAATTCTTTGTTTCATTTTTATTTTATTTTTATGCCACTAAATGTTATTATTATTATGGTGATTATGTTAGCAAGGTCTAATAGTTTGTTAGAAACATCGTATTTATTTAAAACGTAAATGTGACTCGTGTAAGCATGAGCTTTGTATGATAGTAAATTCGTCGCAAGTAAACATTCAGCAGTAGCTATGTAAATGATTGGCTGATACTTGTTTAGGTTTTCGTAATGTCCAGATGGATTGCGAAATCACACGTGTCTTTCGTGCGTGTGTACATGTAATGACGCATTAGCTTGTTTTAAATGCTCAGTTACCTGTAAGAAAAGTTTAGTGGTCAGTCATAGAGTCGTGGTCATAGTCGTAGTCAGTTATACTTGAGAGTCACATCATAACATCTTACAGAGTTTCTAATACCTTAAGGAAAAGGTATTCCTGTGCTGGAAAGAGGTGTTTGTTCATTCGTACGTGTTAGGAACAACATGTGTGTTGTTAGTGGTGGTAGCTGTATTTCATCTACTTTCTAAGTAATTATTTTCCCTGGAGAACAACACTACTGGCTTTGGACAAAGACATTTGATGAAATTATTTCTAAATCGGAACAGAACAATACAAATTGTGCTTTACAGTGAAAATTCTGGACATTTTGTTAGCCTTCGTCTGACGTCATCATCCGCCATCTTGGAACGGAACTGAGATTCAGACTGTATCAATTTAGAACTGTTTATTCACAGGACTTATGTGTTTTCACAAATTTAGAACATATTTTTGGATCTTCGTAAATCGTAAGTCTTGTTTCACATATTTATCTTTTCACCGTGTTTTCTAGACAAATAAATTATTTTTGTTAAAATTTACAAAGCTTGTTGTCTTCACTCTTTCTTTGTGTTACTTTGAACGAACCGATACGTAACAGTGTGTGGTTGTATAACATGCTTTCAGTACAGTATGGTGAGTTACATTAACGCAGTGTTTGTCACAGCACTATCAATTTCTGATAATATAGAGCTCACAATTGTTTTATCTTGAAGCAAAATTTCGACGTTATTATATGCCGTTTTATATATAGAAACTATATTATTCTTATGCAGAATACCTGCATAATTTATTGAATTGTAATACATTCTTACACAGTACCGTGATCTCTCAATGTGAAACTAATTTTAGTGCTAGTGTACTAAAGCAGTGTGGTGGGAGATAGTTGCAACTTTACAAAAACGGAGTTAAACCAGCCCAAGGTCTTGCAGAAGTCCACTACCATCTTTTAGACCAGGTCTAGAAGTCCCAGGCTGAAGTAGTAGGTTACGCAAAGGACTTCTGGAATTTTTCTAGCTGATTTGAAAACCCGTATCAACATTCTAACCGCGACCCATTTAGCTTTGATCTATGGGCTTCCAGTTTGCCCATCCAGAAGATGCACCATATCCTAAGCGCTTGTCTTTTCGCTAAAGGCATGATAGGAAGATGGCAGAAACCGGCGCGCTCTAATTTACCTACGTCATATCTAAGCCATCTTCGCTAACCAAGGTTCCGATGTCATAATCCTATTGTCACGTTTGCTAAGCCTCAGCTATAAAGTCATGTATAAGCTAAAATATTACCGCGGCCATGTCTTTGATGTCTAAAGGTTGCCGCGGTCTAGTGTTAATCTCTTACGCAAGGTTACCGTGACTCGACAGAGACCGGAAACTTGAGTTGGCTTAGGCGACCACTCGCATCATTTGACAAAGGCTTGCAGTTATCACACCTGGGTATTAAAGATTAGTCCTAAGATCAAACAGAAGCCCGCGGGGTGAGCGGGGCGTGTTTTCATCCGTCCCCACGTTGACAGACTGCGAGAGGGATATTGTCCGCTAAGTTTGACTGGATCGGTCCAAAGCGACATCCAATCGGAACTGAGATAGAGGGTGTGATTACAATTCAACACCAGTTATACCTTACAACTTGTAAATTAAAAGTTAGTTTCGCATAGACAGATTTCTGAGCAACAGGGTTACTCCGAGGAAGCCACTCGTAATTTGGCTGTACAACTTAGAGGTAGATTCTAAGGAAAGACAAAGCTTCAAAAGGTCTGAAGCTTTTTAGGGGACAGAGTACTTCTGGTTCAATTGAGTCCCGAGTCTCCAAGTGGTGGAGACGGAACTGAGACTAGCCGAACAGTCGAGGTCGACAGAAGTCTAGTCGGTGGAGAAAAGTTGGATAGAAGGTGGAGGAGGAGGAAAAGGAGTGTGGAGGAGAAAGTGGAGGAGGAGGAGAAGGACTATAGATAAGTCGAGGAGGAGGAGAAGAAATTTGGAGAAGATGGAGGAGAGGAGTGCAGAGAAGTCGAGGAGGAGGAGAAGGATTTTGGAGAAAGTCGGGGAGGAAGAGGAGAAGGAATTGGGCAGAAAGAGAGAGAGAGAATACCACAGATGAGTAGAATACAAGGACAGGTGGAAATCGATCTCACACTGCTAATCAAGTGATGCAATATGCTATTAAAGGGTTGAGCGGAAGGAGTGTAATAGGAAATTTGAATACACTGGTCTGGTCCAAATTAAACTGGTCTGATACGGAATAAATTGGCCTAAACTGGTCAAATCCGAAATAAACGGATCTAGTCCAGAATAAACCGGTCAGGTCTGGAATAAACTTTACTGATCCAGAATAAATTTGTCTAAGCCTGTCAAATAGGAATAAACTGGTCTAGTCCGGAATACCAACTTCCTCCGTACTTCTTTACGGGGTCAAACATATCTCTAGATGCAAACTCTCAAAGAACGACCCATGACAAAATCAATGTTAAGGGGCGCACGGTAGGGTTCAAAATTGGACTTATAAGGTAACTACCCTTTGTTATACATAAACGTGTATTTAGAATCCGATTCCTCCAAAATCGGCTTAACCAATCTTCAAACTTTTCGGACTGTTTGGAGCATATCCATAACTGAGAACTGCCGAAGGCCCTTTGAGATACTACAAACCGTAGAATCAATCCACATTGTATGTTTTTTTCATACCCAGTACCAATAAGTTGCCCCTTATATTGCTGATTCGTCGAGACGAAATTCGTTCAGATTTCATTTCTTCACGACTTCTTTTGTGGGTCGAAAATGTCCCCAGAGGTAAAATCTCAAAGAAAGGTCAGTGTAAATAGGAAAAAAAAAAAAAAGAAAATCTTTAAGGGAAATGTTAGGGCTCATATGTATACGAAATTTTTAATCCCCTTACGGCCTATGTTATACCTCCCATATTTTTTATACCCTAATTTTCGAAATCGGCTCGACGAAATTTGTTCAAATTTTTCCTACTTTTTAAAAAGATCCCTGACTAGGAAGTGTCAAGCAGGGGTTCAAATCAACTTCTCTAAGTAGGGGTTCACAAACTGCAAAGTTTGGATAGAATCAGTCCATACAATGTCAGTTTAATATTTTCGTATCTATAAGGACCCTCCTATTTCTAATTCTTTGATTGGTCTCACCCAACTTCGTCAATACTTCTTAAGCGGGCAAACATAAGCCCGCGGTACAAAATACCAAAGAACGAGCCATCTTAAAATCATATTTACTGGTGCACTGTATGGGGTCCACGTGTGGTATTAAACGGATAATCTTCTTTACCTTGTTGTCAGTAACCGTATTTGTCGAAATCGGCTTAACTTTCTTTCAACTTTTCTAACTGTTGCTATATATCCTTATTTACTGCCAAAGAAGCGCTGAAATCAAGATTCTGTATGTAGGGGTTCAGATAATAAAAAATGTAATCAGCACAGCTTGTACTTGTATTTCAAGCCTATTATACATACGCTTCCCTTTATTTCGGTGATTCATCAAAAGAAATTCATCAACACTTTTTGGAGGGTCGAAAATATTCCAAGAGGAAAATCTAAAAGAATGGTCAACGTAAGAATTCTTTATGGAGGGAACGTTATGGCTTTTTTACGGCCCGTGTTATACCCACATCCATCCCATCACCCACGTATCGAACATTTAGCCCCCTATTTCTCAAATCGGCTCGACAGATATTCTTCTAACTTTTGCTACTCTTGAGGTATATCACTAACTAGGAACTCTCAAAAGAGGCTGAAATCAAAGTCCTCTCAAAAGGGCTTTAGTACAGTTTCTTTGTTAGAGTCGATCCACTTCGTACCTGCATTATATACTTGAAAGGTTCCCCTAATTTCGATGATTCCTCCCGACGAAATGCGTCGAGATTTTTTTTCTTTTTTTTTGGGTGGTGGTTGAAAAAGTCGCTAGATATAACATCTCAAACTAGGGTCATTGTGTTTGTAGGGAGGGGGATGTTAGGTCTCATATGCATAATTAAAATTTATTCCCCCGTAACGTATGTGTTATACTATTATGTTTAGCCCCATGTTTCTCGAAATTGGCTTGACGAATTTTTTTCTAATTTCTGTTTCTGTTAGAAAAGATTATTGATTTGGACCTGTCAAGCAGGGCTTCTACACGTTCATTAATTTTCATTGACTGGGAAACAGTAATTCCGCCATATTTCACCTGTTTTGTTATAGGAATATCATTTATTTCCAAGTAATTCCATTTGATGAGTACACTTCATGTTTTTTATCTTCTGAATATCATCCAAACTAAGGGGGGGGGGGGCGAGGGGGCGGTCCGCCCCGGGTGACAGCCAGAAATGGGGCAGGTACCATCGGGAGAGTTGAAATACCAGAACAAGTTTTCAAACCAAATGAAAAATTCGCCAAAGTAATAGTTTATTTACAATTTGCTTATGACAGCACAGTACTATTTAAAAATCTACTTGCAAACATAGTATATTTTTCTCTGTGTTTACATTTTAAAATTATTTGTGGAGGGTGCTAAAGGAAGGATCCGCCCCGGGTGCCAAATACTTTAGGTACGTCCCTGCATCCCAGTACTCTTGCTGGATTTATATTTCAATTTCCACTTCTGTGTATATTGATAAGCTGTATTCACGAGTATCTTTAATCCATTCAGCGTAGAACGTAGTAGTATCGTCTGCTCAAAGCACGCTGGGTATGTTCATTAGACCCATTGTTAACCGCGAGAAGTCATTATTGATTTATTCAGCAATCTGATTAAAATCAGATCTCCACTGTCATAGGTGGAAGACAGTGGAGATCTAATTTTAATCAGATTGATTTACTCAGTAGATCATTTACGTACAAGAGAAAAAAGAAAAGCGGTCATTACACGCCTTTGACCAAGTCCCCTTCGTAACGGAAATGCATTCGATATAAATCTTCTAAACGATACACAACCATTTGACCGTGTGTAGGAATGGGCGTTTATTCTTCAGATGTGTGCATTAATTCCCAAATATTTAAATATTTTTCAATAGTCTACAATCCCACAGTCTACTGAATACCTTTTCTTTATCAAGAAAAACAGCATATACATTAGAGTTATGATTTATATAGTACATCAGACATTTTTAAAGGATAAATGCAGCAGATTTATTTACTTCCGAATTCTGGTCATCAATATTTTTTCAAACAATTTTCACAGACAAGATGTCAATATTATATCACGATAATTAATCGGATCCTTTTTATCTTTGTCTTTATATACTATAGGTAGAATCATCGTACATCTAGAAACATTAGGCAAATATTGAAATAGGATCATATAATAAAAAAAGTGGAGTCAAATGTTTGATTCAGTACTTTTCACTATACTTTAAAATAAAATTTGCTCGTCGGACATGCAATCAATGCCGAGTGATTTATTTTTTTTTTTTCTTCTTCTTCTAGAGCTGTGGTCGGCAACATATTTTACATAGCGTGCTACTTTTTTCCGGATTAATTACATAATGAACAAGCGTGTGCCACAAGTAAGAGAGTAACACTGTTAAAATCGAGATTTTAGGATGCCCTTCGCGTCCTACTCAAAACCTCTTGACGTGCCACCCTGTGGCACGCGTGTTGTAGGTTGCCAACCCCTGTAATAGAGACTTTATATGCTGCAATACCCCTTCCTCTGTAATAGTATCGTATTTTATGTTATCAGTCTCAAATTTGCTTTGTTCGTACACCTTCTTCATCTCCTCACAGTCACTATATTCCTCATCTGTTATATCACTTAATTCGGAAAAATATATTTTCCGTAAATTGACAGTCATCCGAATTATTTGATTCTACTCAACGGAATATAATATTACCATAATCTGATTTATTTTTCCTACTTTCCCGTATGACTGCGTAGAATTCGTCTATTCCCAATTCTTTACTCTTTCCTATTTCTTCAAATATGCACTTTTGACATACATTTTTCACTGGCCCGTGTTTATTTCTGAATTCTCTCTTTGCGTCCTTGTATTTTCCGCTGATGTTTGCAGTCTATGCCTCCTATATTTCCTGCTTTCGTCCATTCTCCGCGCTTTTCTCATTTCTTGATGTAACTTTTCAAGGCTATTTTTCTTCCAGTATGGTTTCAAATGCGATCTGAATTAGACTTTAGATTATATCTGTCTGACGAAGCTATTACACTCTTAGTTATATGTTCATTATATTCGCTATATCTTTTACTAATTATCACTCAAAGGTGAAATTCAAGAACGCATTAACGTCAGTTTTATAAATGCTCACTTCTAATGGATTCGTCAAGTTCCATTAAATTCATGGCAATGCAAGTGTCTTGATATTTTCTTGGATGTGCTGCTGTAACTTGTAGGTGATCCGATATTGAAAAATCAATTCTGTCGTTCACTAGGTGTCATTTTCGTCACCCCCTCCGATGTTATCAGATATTAGTATATATTCATGAGTAGACGTCCATTACATGTCTTTGGATCTATATGTGATGTATTACTATTCATGAGGTTTTATCACTGTGTGTGTGTGTGTGTGTGTGTGTGTGTGTGTGT
>JAECUM010015357.1:0-55146 GCA_016617855.1 Megalonaias nervosa
TCACACTCCAGATAGAATCAGTTGCTCTTTTTTTACCACCTTCAAGTTCACCAGGTTCATATAAATATCTTACAGTTACATTACCTAATACTGGTTGAGAGGAAGATTCACGTCGGCGTATTGGTATATATTTTTTTGTGATCGCATTAGAAGGTTTCATAGAAGTTGCACGAGTAATTTCATTATTTAACGCAGCTATCACACTTGATAACCTTGCAACCCATTCACGAGATCTCTCCATGGACTTAAAGTCAGTGGATATTTCCTTCGCATATTGATATCCAAATAACCGCTCAGCAAGTGTTCGATTAAATCGTTCAACGATTGCCTGATCACGATGAATTTCAGTATGTCCTCGTCTGATTTTAACGTTATGTTTTTTCATCAACGATAATACTGCACTAAGAAATTCTTTGCCAGGATCAACCTGTAATAACTGTAGCCATCGTAGACCACCACGTTGGTAAATTCGTTCAAACGCAGATGCAACTTCAGTTGCTGTTTTTGTTGACAGTGGTTCTGCTTCTTTATATCTACTTGCAACGTCAATGACAGTTAACGCGTATTTGTATGTGCGCGATTGACGTCTACCAATTTTAATGGTATCATGTGGTAAAAACAAAATATCTGCTCGATGAACTTCATTAGGGGTACTGACATCAAAATGTGCATACTGAATTTTTTTAGGTGGTGGTAGATAAATTTGCCATATTGCCTGTCGTGCTAACCACGCTGCAGCAACAGCACGTGAGACTTTTGCTGCTTCAGCAAGTTTACTAATCGCTGCTTTACCTCTCCAGTATCCTCTTGGACTATAATAAACAGATTGTATTAGTATGATAATAATCAGTTGATTAATTACCAGCCCCCAGGATTAGTTTACCTTTCATTGCAGATTTTACTAGAAATCTAGCAAGTTTCTCTCTGAGAGATTTATCAGGTATAGAATTTAACGCATGAATCAACTTCACATCTGCGAGGTGCCGTTGTTGTAAATCTTTACTTTTATACGCAAGATCATGAATGTGACACGCTTGATCAATTGCGTTGATTGGATACTCTCCAATTTTTGGTTGGTCTTGGTTATCGAGTCGGATATCGAGACGAGTTCCAGGACTACAATAATTATATCCAGGAAGATGTTTCTCACCTAGATACTTTGCCCAAGGAGCTCCTGGTAATTTACCTAATGAAGCAGCGATATCTCCACCTGTCTTTGATGAAATAAATTTGTATTTTTTTGTACCACGTTTCACACACTTGCCTGTAAGTGCGCGCCTGTTATTTTTTGTTATTATTGTCGTTAATCCACTGGTCCTACCGATGGTGGGGATGGGTGCTCTACATTCAACACGATATAAATCCATATTATTATTATATGGATATAATTGACTTCTCAGCGACACAAAAACAAGAACCAGTCAAACATCATCCAGCGCTACCAAATTCCATCAGAGCAATTATACTTGGCCCATCTGGATCTGGTAAAACGCAATTATTACTTAATCTGATAATGCGATGGCTCAAGTGGGATAAATTATATTTAGTAGCACCATCTGTAGATGATCAACGATGTTACGAAGTACTTAAAGATTTTAATGAAAATGCAAAGTCGCTGACGTGTCCTGATAAAGATAATGATGTTATTGATTTTATTACCGATATCGATGAAGCTCCATCCATAGATGATCTTGATGGATGTATCAATAATCTCGTAGTATACGATGATGTAATGCTGGATAAACAATCAAATCCAGCTCGGATATTTTCGCGAGGCCATCACAAAAATACAGACGTGATTTATTTAACTCAGAAATATACACAAATTCCAAAAGTGATCAGAGATAATTGCAATATCTTAATTGTGTTTAATGGAATAGATAATTATACTTTACAAAATATTTATTATACTTGGTGTTCAGGGGACATGGACATGATTAATTTTAGAAACTTCTTTTCAAAAGCACAAGCTGTTCCGTTCGGATTTAAAACGATAAATTTACATGACCCAAGATCTAGATATCGTAAAGGTCTGGATAAAATCTTTGGTTAATTATAGCAGCAGGGAGGGTGAACGACCAGCGTTGAGTGACCAACACGTAAACGAAACATGCCTGAAAATCAAAACGCGCGTCAGATGATGTAACAAAATGAGCTAACCCAATTAAAGAAATCTCGGTCGGTTAGAGGTTTTGGTTTAACATTATTGACCTTGAGATTTCATTTTCGTAGGAAGGTTTATTTTCCATAAATAAGGTCTCCATCAAAAATGGTCTGTTCACCCTCCCTGCTGCTGGTATAGTAGTGTGTCTATAAATACTTCATATCTATCCTTGTCTGTGACAGTATGTTTGTGTGAATGTGCGTTTATTTAATCTCCCTTCTCCTTTAACATCCTCCATCCCCTCTTGTGTGAAAGTATGTTTGTGTGTATGTGCGAAAGGGTGTGTATCGATATTGCCTACCCTTTGCGTTGCAGTATAGGGGTGTGTGTTTGAGTACATAATCAACTAGCGGTTGCTGTGTAGGGGTGTGTGTTTGAGTACATAATCAAATAGTGGTTGCTGGGCTTTATATGCTTTGTGTTTCAATAGTATTTTTGATGTTTTGAAAAGGTGTGTGTCTGGATTGTTGAAAAAAAAAATACCCATTACATTTCCTGTGCGGCACTATTAAGTTTCCCATACGGAAACGGCCTATAACAATCCTCGAGTTAGCATTGGCTTCCCATTTTAGTCTATAATACCATTCCCATGTTAATCATATGGGTAATATTGACATTGGAAATCCCGCGTGACCAAAAACTGAATCAAAATGTAAACCTGTTGATTTTCCTTTTGGCTCAATAAACTGTTGACTCCTTAATACCATTCCCCATGTTACACCTATGGACCACTGCAATATAGGATTTCCCATTCAGCTCTATATCAGCATATCAAAATAATGTTTACTTGTTCCATAGAGCCAGGAGTTACAATGTTGTGACTGATAGCGAGGATAAACTTACTCTTTTACACCAACTTACCTACATTAACAGATTTGTATAAGAGCGTAGTGTTCTATAGAGTCAAGAATTTTAACGTGGTCTATGAAAGCGAGAATGAAATTACTCTGTTGTACTTACTTTTGCGCAAACACAATCTAGTACAAAAACGTCTATTCATGATTTGGTATACGAAATGTGTCTAATAGCGAGAATGAAATTACTCTTTCGTACTGACTTGTGCACATACACAGACTAGCACAAATACATCTATAAACAATTTGGTATGTGACATTTGACTTATAGCGAGAACGAAATTATTTTTTTAAAGTTCACTCATTCTTGTATGTATGTATGTATGCATGTATGTATGTATGTATGTATGTACGTACGTACGTACGTATGTACGTACATACATACGTACATACATACATACATACATATAAATCGATGCGTTTTAAGGCACATCAGCACAATTCTAGCTATATAGTTCGAATTTAAATGGAAATCAAAACAAATGTCACAGTAAGGTCCATTTTTGGCAGCAAGTCTTCTTTTAAACATTTTAATTTCACCTCGTCTGCGGTTTTTGACTAGGACTAGTTTTCAAAGTCACTTTTGCACAAATGTTTTCGTTCCTCTGCGTAATAAGATTTATTTGAAAGGACTTTTGCTTCTCAAGTTTCTCACAATTTTATCTTTGTATATTTGAACTAAACTTTAAATGTTGGTTAATGGTTTCTTTAAATTACAAATAAGCTCGAGGAAATATATCTTCATTTTCAGCAGAATACAATTTGACTTAGAATATGGATATGATAATCCTTAAGACATGTCCGTGTATGCGATTTGGAACTTTCGAAGGATGTTAAAGGATCAATGTATTTGGTATAAAATGTAATATTGAGGATTGCGAATATTATTTTCTATTTGAAAGTAGACGCTTATACACGGAAAAAGAAGCTAGGTTGACCGTGCTCGGGGAAAGGACAAAATTAGTTCTTTGCGCTGCAATGAAGAAACGACACCATTATTTCAGGGTTTGTGAGCTGTGCTCTTGACGGCAAAGAAGGGACTAAAGTAAGTGATGCTACGCTTGCCATTTCGAACACGTTTGGCTACTGACCCTCCGGAATGAAAAACCTACTCACTGGGAAAATTCTGGCATGTGCTCCCACTCACACTACAGCGATATCCCAAATTTGTTAGGCAAAACTATTTGTTGGTATAAAACAGCCATTCTTGGGCCAGAACCGTTGACTCCATTCATGCCATGAACAAGCTCTAGACGATATTAAATGAAAGATAATATTTGACATAGCACATGACTATATGGGTATGAAAACGTTAATTACACTGGGCATGACGGTTGTAATTTATAATGTTCGTAAACGGTTTATTTTCATTACAAATAAGCAAAGAGCAAGATCTCGATGAAATGTATCTTTACCTTTAGCAGAATTTTGGTTTTCATCGCTGATAAAATTCTGACATGTGTTCCAACTGACACTACAGCAATATCCCCTCGTTTCTTAGGTAAAACTATTTGTTGTTCGAAGGCAAATTTCAACCATTTTTGGGCCGCCATCGTTTGATCCATTCATACCAAAAACAATTCTAGCATGAAAAATACTCTCTCGGAAAGTCGTGTTTTATTCCGGCGAGCACGATATTAAGGCAAAGAAGAACAGTTGACTTAGTACATAACTGTATAGGTACGAAGACGTTACTTACAGTGGACATGAACTTTGTACTTTATAGTGTTGGTTAATGGTTTCTTTAAATTACAAATAAATTCGAAGAAATGTATCTTCATCTTCAGCAGAATACAATCTGAGATAGAATATGGATATAATAATCCTTAAGACATGTCCGTGTATTCGATTTGGAGCTTTTGAAGGATGTTAAAGTATCAATGTATTTGGTATAAAATGTAATGTTGAGGACTGAGAATATTATTTTCTATTTGAAAATAGACGGTTATACATGGAAAAAGAAGCTAAGTTGACCGTGCTCGAGGAAAAGAGAAAAGTAGTTCTTTGCGCTGCAATGAATGCACGACACCGTTATTTCAGGTTTTGCGAGCTGTGCTCTTGACGGCAAAGAACGGACTAAAGTAAGTGATCCTACGCTTGCCAGTGCGAATAGTATTGGCGATTGACCCTCCGGAATCAAAAACCTTCTCGCTGATAAAATTCTGGCATGTGCTCCCACTCACACTACTGCGGTATCCCAAGTTCGTTAGGTAAAACTACTTGTTGGTCTAAGGCAAATTTTATCCATTCTTGGGCCACAATCGTTGACGCCATTCATACCATAAACAAGATCTATCATGAAAAGCCACTCTCGGAAAATGATTTTTATTCCGGTGAGAACGATATTAAATGGAAGACAACATTTGACATAGCACATGACTATATAGGTATGAAAACGTTAACTACAGTGGACATGACGGTTGTAATTTATATGGTTCGTAAGCGGTTTATTTTCGTTACAAATAAGTGTTACGAATATGTAATTTAATTACTTGTGTGTTATGTTACGAGTATGTAATTTAATTATCTGTGTGCTAATTTTAAATCTTAAAATTCTTTTTTATTTTATTTTTGTATTATTACATTTCATTGTAATGATTATTTTCACGGGATCTGATATTTTTGAAAGAGATATTATGTTTATATAAAACGTAGTATGACTCGCACAAGCACGATTTTAGCATGCCCTGGTTTGCCAATTTAGTAAACACTACGCGACACGATTGGTTATTGCCAAGGTCATTTTTTTTACCCACGTGTAACTGCATTGTTTACTGCGCTATTTGATGATGAAATAACCACGCGTTCCATCGTGCGCGAATGAAATGACGTCTTAGTTCAGTTTTAAAATATTCAGTCGTATAATATATCTTCAAGAATTATATATTTCTATTAGGTGCCGTAAAAAGTTGTATTTTTACATCTTTGGAGATCGAGATGTTTTATCATAGATAACAGCTTGTTCAGAAGTTCATCTATTTTTAGAATATAATAATTGATTCCCTGGAGAACTATACAAGTGACAAAGGCATTCGATGGAAATTTATTCTAATTTGGAACATTACAAATTGTGGTTCAACGTGGAACTCTTGGCCTTCGTATAAAGACTTCACCTGACGTCATCAGCCTCCATCTTGGAACATCATCAAGATTCGAACCTGGATTCAGTTAAAACTATTTAGTGATAGGACTTGTATTGTTTTAGTACTAGGATAAATGTTTGGATTGTCTTCACAAACTGTAAGTCCTGCTTTCTATTTTCACCTTTTCACCGTGTTTTCTAGGGAAATAAATTATTTTTATTAAAACTTACAAAGCTTGTTGGTTTCACTCTTTCCTTTTGTTACTTTTGAACGGGTCTATACGTAACAAAGAGAACATTGGCGGGTCGTCTGGGATATTTGAATTTGGCTAAAATATTTCAGAAAATTGTTTTTTGAAATTTAAATTCCCCTAGTGTCAAGTCCCAAGTACTATTTTACATTTTGTTTGAAATCTTTAGTGAAAACAACAAGCTTTCATTCAAAATAACATTAAAAGTAGACATTTTTTTTAATTTTACCGAGGAGTGTTTGAAAATTTTGAAGATGGAAGTCCAGCTAAAAAAGATGGAATTAGAGATAAAACATGTTCAGCTCCAGATAGAAAAGATACAAAAGGAAAAAGAAATGGAAGTAATGGAGTTACAATTTAAAGAAAGAAGGGAAAAAATACAAATGCAATTTGAAGAAAGACAGAAAGAAAGACAAATACAATTTGAGAAAGAAAAAGCAGATAGGCTAATGCAATTATTATTTGAAAAAGAGGAGAGAGAGACAGGAAAGAGAGAAAGATAGGCAATTACAATTGCAAGAGAAGGAGAGAGAGACATGAGAGGGAGAAAGATAAACAATTACAATTTGAGAAAGAGGAGAGAGAGAGAGACAGATGCAAATAGAAAGAGAGAAGGATGAAAGAGAATTTCAAATTAAAATGAAAAGAATTAGAGCTTTCAAAAGGAAAACACTCCCCTACTTTTGATGTTATAAGAAATATCAAATTAGTACCCCCTTTTCTGGAAGAAGAAGTAGATGGATATTTTCCTTATTTTGAAAAAGTTGCTGAAAATTTCAAGTGGCCAAGGGAGTACTGGACTCTATTATTGCAATGTGTACTTACTGGTAGAGCTAGTGATATTTATTTTTCACTGTCACTAGAGCAGAGTGATGACTATAATTTGGTTAAGGACTGTATTTTGAAGGGTTATCCGTTGGTCCCTGAGGCTTATCGGCAAAAATTTAGGAATTCTAGAAAATCAACTCACCAGACCTATGTTGAATTTGCATGGGAAAAAGCACAACAATTTGATAGGTGGTGCTCTTCTAGAAGGTCAATAAAGATTACGAAAGTCTCAGACAACTCATGTTAGTTGAAGAGTTTAGGAACTGTGTCCATAGTGAAATTAGGATGTATCTTTATGAGCATAAGATCGAAACCTTGCAAAATGCTGCTCTTGTTGCTGATGAGTATTCCTTAACTCATAAAGTTCATGTTGTAGGAAAATCATTCACTTAGCAGTCCACTGATAGAAAGGTATTTCAGCCCAATACAACTCCTCCTAAAACTCAGTCTGGTACAACTTTTAAAAATCAAGCTTCTGATAAACTTGATTCAAAATCCTTGTCTATTCCTACGTGTATCTATTGCAATAAAAAAGGACACGTCATTTCTGATTGCTTTAAATTGAAATATAGGCATCAGAATCAAGATAGACCTATCCCAAATGCTCTTATTTCTAAGAGGTCAAGGTCACGGTCATGTATTGAAAGCAATACATTTGTTGGGTCTAATAAACTCCAGTCTGATTTTATTATGGAGAATTATGAACCATTCATGTCGAAGGGTTCTATATCACTCTTGGGTGATTTGGCCAATCCTATCCCTTTTAAAATTTTAAGGGATACAGGAGCTTCTCAGAGTCTTTTATTGTCAGGTATTTTGCCTTTTTCTGAGAAGTTCTGTTCTAATGAGAGTGTTCTCATTCAGGGAGTAGAGTGTGGCTTTGTTAATGTTCCTCTCCATTCTGTCATCAGACTTAGTTTCAGGACCTGTGACAGTCAGAATAGTGTCTACTTTACCCGTTGAGGGCATTCCTTTGTTGCTAGGCAACGACCTAGCTGAAGACAAGGTTGTGGTTAATCCACTTGTAACTGACAAGCCTTCTTTGGATCAGAAAGTTCATCCTATTAAAAAAGTAAAAACTGAGTTATACCCAGCTTGTGCAGTTACCAGAGCTATGGCAAAGAAAGCTCTTGAGAATGATTTTGATAAGGAAAATATTCCTCTTTCTGACACATGTATTGGTCAGGCTTATGATGAGGTCACTTTCACTCCCAATTTGGATCAACCAAAAGGTATTGATCACAGTGATCCTCTTTTAAATACTCATTCTCTTTAATCTGATCAGGGTGATAAACGACAATCACTTGTCGTCGAACATGTAAAAGGTCCTGAGATCTGTTTGTTTCAGAGGGCCGTTAGTGAAAATGAAGCTGCTGAAGTACCTGTCTGTTATTTTATTAAAAATGGAATTCTTATGAGAAAATGAAGACCTCCCGAGGTACCTGCTAATGCCGAATGGTCAGTGAACTATCAGATTGTAGTTCCAAAATCTTACAGACAGGAAATACGTAATTTGGGCCATGAAACTCCTCTGGCTGGTCATTTAGGTACAAATAAAACTTGTCACAAGATCTTGACTCACTTTTATTGGCCAAAAGTCAAAAGTGATGTTTGTAAATTTTGTAGATCTTGTCATACTTGTCAAATGCTATTAAAACCCAATGAGAAGATACCTAAAGCTCATCTGCAACCTATTCCTGAAATTTGACGAACCATTTAGCAGAATTATGGTAGATTGTGTTGGTCCCTTACCTAAGACCAAGTCAGGCAACCAATATTTGTTGACCATTATGTGTACGTCAACAAGATTCCCATAGGCGATTCCTTTGAGAAATACTATAAGAAAAGCTTTGATAAATTTTTTACTCAATTTGGCCTTCCCAAGTCTGTCCAACCAGGTGAAAGGTCAAATTTCATGTCTGGACTTTTCCAGCTTGTGATGCTTGAATTTGGCACTCAGCAATTCAAGTCAAAAGTGAAACTATGGTTTCACAAAACTTTACTTGAGAGAATTTTTGAGTCCTGTAATAGAGTTTATTCTCTCTTGCTCATTCATCAAAATTTTCTTCAAATTAGATTTTATGGACCTTACAGAGTAAAGAAGAAAATGAATGAGTTAAATTAAAATATTAGTACTCTGATCTAAAAAAATTAATGGAGTACTAGTATTTTGAAAGGGATAGCAAAGTAAATCATAAAATTAATTTAGTTATACCTGTCCCACCAACTGAGGATTTAAGTGAAGAAATTCAATTGGACACTGTTGATCTTGGAGCAACAAATCTTCGGAATTCGGAAATTATGAACAATCTAGACCAGAAACTTTTACATTTACAACAACAAGAAAGAAATGAACTTAAACAGTTATTATTCGAATATGAGTACTTGTTTCCAGATATTCCTACGAGGACAAACAAAATTATTCATGACGTTGAAATTGTGGATTCAAAACCTGTGAAACAACACCCATACAGGATGAACCCTCTCAAACAGGAATACTTGAAAATGGAAATTTAGTATTTGATGGAGAATGATGTCATAGAGCCCAGTAAAAGTGATTGGAGTTCACTATGCATACTTGTTCCTAAACCGGATAAAACTTTCCGTATGTGCACTAATTATAGGAAGGTAAACAGTGCGACAAAAACAGATTCATTTCGATTATCAAGGATTGAAGACTCTATTGATAAAATTGGAAACGCCCAGTACGTCACCAAATTTGACCTTCTGAAAGGATTTTGGCAAATTCCACTAACGGAAAGAACGAAAGAAATTTCGGCATTTGTGACTCCAGATAGACTCTGTCAATATAAAGTAATGCCGTTCGGAATGAAGGGTTCGCCAAGTACTTTTCAACGCTTGATGAATATGATTACCTCTGGTCTAGATAACTGTGATGCTTACATCGATGATGTCATCATCTACAACGACACCTGGAAAGAACATCTAGCCACGATTCGGAAATTCTTCGAAACACTCACTGATGCTAATTTGACAATCAATTTATCTAAAAGTGAGTTCTGCCGTGCTTGTGTAACATTTCTATGATATATTGTGGGACATGGTCAAGTTAAACCTATTGATGCTATGGTCAAAGCTCTCTCTGATTTTCCTGTTCCCTTCAGTAAAAAGCAACTGATGCGATTTTTGGGTATGGCCGGATACTATCGAAAATTTTGTTCCAATTTTTCTAATACTGCTGTATCTCTGACAAACTTGTTAAGTAAGAAAAACAAGTTTGTTTGGACTGAAAAATGTCAGGAAGCTTTTGATAGGTTAAAAGCCATACTCAAGAGTGCGCCGGTTCTAAAAGCTGCAACTTTCAATCAGTCTTTTAAATTATCTGTGGATGAAAGTGATGTTTGGGTTGGAGCAGTATTGGTTCAAAAATATGAAAATGGTGTTGATCACCCAGTGTGCTATGTTTCTAAGAAATTAAATAAGCACCAAATAGATTACTCAACAATCGAGAAGGAATGTTTGGCTTTAATATTGGTATTAAAGCATTTTGAAGTTTACATTAGCTCAGCTCCTTCTAATTTTGTTGTGTTTAGTGGTCACAACGACGTCAGTTTCATCGACAAGATGAAAAATAAAAATCAAAGATTATTAAGGTGGAGTTTGTTTTTGGAATAATATAATCTCAACATCAGGCACATCAAAGAAAAAGACAATTTGATTGCAGATTCATTTTCCCGTGTATAGAAATATTATTTTCGTATACACTTTGTATAATTCATAAGAGTTCTTATGTAATTTTCTTTACCTCATGTATAGTTTACATATGATAAAAAAGTAAGCCTTATTACATAAATCTTTTTTTTTTTATGGGGGACATTGTTACGAGTATGCAATTTAATTCCTTGTGTGTTATGTTACGAATATGTAATTTAATTACCTTTGTGTTGATTTTAAATTCCTTTTTATTTTATTTTTGTATCATTACATTTCATTGTAATGATTATTTTCACGGGATCTGATATTTTTGAAAGAGATATTATGTTTATATAAAACGTAGTATGACTCGCACAAGCACGATTTTAGCATGCCATGATTTGTCAATTTAGTAAACACTACGCGACACGATTGGTTATTGCCAAGGTCATTTTTTGACCCACGTGTAATTGCATTGCTTACTGCGCTATTTGATGATGAAATAACCACGCGTTCCATCGTGCGCGAATGAAATGACGTCTTAGTTCAGTTTAAAAATACTCAGATCCCCGTGAAATATTCAGTCGTATAATATATCTTCAAGAAGAATGATATTTTTCTATTAGGTGCCGTAAAAAGTTATGTTTTTACATCTTTGGAGATCGAGATGTTTTATCATAGATAACAGCTTGTTCAGAAGTTCATCTATTTTTAGAATATAATAATTGATTCCCTGGAGAACTATACAAGTGACAAAGGCATTCGATGGAAATTTATTCTAATTTGGAACATTACAAATTGTGGTTCAGCGTGGAACTCTTAACCTTCGTATAAAGACTTCACCTGACGTCATCAGCCTCCATCTTGGAACATCATCAAGATTCGAACCTGGATTCAGTTAAAACTATTTAGTGATAGGACTTGTATTTTTTTCAGTACTAGGATAAATGTTTGGATTGTCTTCACAAACTTAAGTCCTGCTTTCTATTTTTGCCTTTTCACCGTGTTTTCTAGGGAAATAAATTTTTTTTTTTTTTGAAACTTACAAAGCTTGTTGGTTTCACTCTTTTCTTTTGTTACTTTTGAACGAGCCTATACGTAACATAACCAAAAAGCAAAAAATCAAGGAAATGTACCTTTATCTTTAGCAGAATTTTTATTTTAGCGGCTGATAAAATTCTGACATGTCCACCAACTTACACTACAGCGATGTGCCCCTTTTCTTAGGCAAAACTATTTGTTGTTCGAAGGCAAATTTCAAGCATTCTTGGGCCATCGTATGATCTATTCATACCCAAAACAATTCTAGCATGAAAAATACTCTCTCGGAAAGTTATTCGGGCGAGAACGATACTGTGTATATGAAGAACAGTTGACTTAGCACATAACTGTATAGGTAGGAAAACGTTACTTACAGTGGACATGAACTTTGTACTTTATAATGGTGGTTAATGGTTTCTTTAAATTATAAATAAATTCGAGTAAATGTATCTTCATCTTCAGCAGAATACAGTTTGACAT
This sequence comes from Megalonaias nervosa, assembly GCA_016617855.1. NCBI lineage: Eukaryota > Metazoa > Mollusca > Bivalvia > Unionida > Unionidae > Megalonaias > Megalonaias nervosa. Next base: position 12,355 of record JAECUM010015357.1, read on the forward strand.
AGAATATGGATATGATGATCCGTATGATATGTCCGTGTATGCGATTTGGAAACTTTCGAAGGATGTTAAAGTATCAATATATTTGGTATAAAATGTAATATTGAGGATTGCGAATATTATTTTCAATTCGAAAGTAGACGGTCATACATGGAAAAAGAAGCTAAGTTGATCGTGCTCGAGGAAAAGAGAAAAGTAGTTCTTTGCGCTGCAATGAAAGAACGACACCATTATATCAATTTTTTTTAGCTGTGCTCTTGACGGCAAAGAAGGGATTAAAGTAAGTGCTGCTACGCTTGCCAGTTCGAATACGTTTGGCGATTGACCCTCCGGAATCAAAAACTGCCTACTCACTGGGAAAATTCTGGCATGTGCTCCCACTCACACTACATCGGTATTCCAAGTTTGTTAGGTAAAACTATTCGTTGGTTTAAGGCAAATCTGAAACATTCTTGCGCCATAACCGTTACTCCATTCATACCGTAAACACGATGTAGCATCAAAAGCCACTCTCGGAAAATGATTTTTATTCTGTTGAGTACGATATTAAAAGAAAGACAATATTTATCTTAGCATATGAATATATTGGCATGAAAACGTTAATTACAGTGGGCATGATGCTTGTAATTTATATTGTTCGTAAACGGTTTCTTTTCATTACAATTAGCAAAGAGAAAGATTTCGAGAAAATGTATCTTTATCTTTAGCAGAATTTTGATTTTAGTGGTTGATAGAATTCTGACGTGTGTTCCAACTGACACTACAGCGATATCCCCCCTTTTCTTAGGTAGCACTATTTGTTGCTCGAAGGCAATTTCAACCATTCTTTGGCCGCCATCGTTTGATCCATTCATACCAAAAACAGTTCTAGCATGAAAAATACTCTCTCGGAAAGTCATGTTTTATTCCGGCGAGCACGATATTAAGTCAAAAAAGAACAGTTGACTTAGCACAAAGATGTATAGGTAGGAAAACTTGATAAACAGCGGACATGAACTTTGTTCTTTATAATGTTGGTTAATGTTTTCTTTAAATTACACATAACTTCATGGAAATGTATCTTCATCTTCAGCAGATTACAGTTTGACATAGAATATGGATATGATAATCCTTAAGACATGTCCGTGTATGCGATTTGGAAACTTTCGAAGGATGTTAAAGGATCAATGTATTTGGTATAAAATGTAATGTTGAGGATTGCGAATATTATTTTCTATTTGAAAATAGACGGTTATACATGGAAAAAGAAGCTAAGCTGATCGTGCTCGAGGAAAAGAGAAAATTAGTTCTTTGCTCTGCAATGAATGAACGACACCGTTATTTCAGGTTTTGCGAGCTGTGCTCTTGACGGCAAAGAAGGGATTAAAGTAAGTGATGTTACCCTTGCCAGTTTGAATACTATTGGCGATTCACCCTCCGGAATCAAAAACCTCCTGGCTGCGAAAATTCTAGCATGTGCTCCCGCTCACACTTCAGAGATATCCCAAGTTCCCAAGTTTGTTAGGTAAAACTATTTGTTGGTCTAAGGCAAATTTTATCCATTTTGCGCCACAACCGTTTACTCCATTCGTACCATAAACAAGATCTATGATGATAAGCCACTCTCGGAAAGTGATTTTTATTCCGGTGATCACGATAGTATATGAAAGATAATATTTGACTTAGCACATGAGTTGATAGGTATGAAAACGATAAATACAATGGTCATGAAGGTTATGATTTATATTGTTCGTAAACGGTTTCTTTTCATTGCAAATAAGGAAAAAGCAAGATTTCGAGGAAATGTATCTTCATCTTTAGCAGAATTATGATTTTATTCGGTGATAAAATTCTAACATTTGTTCCAAATGACACTACAGCGATATCCCCCGTTTCGTAGGTAAAACTATTTGTTGGTCGCAGGCAAATTTCAACCATTCTTGGGCCACAACCGGTTACTCAATTCATACCATAAACAAGATCTAGCATGAAAAGCCACTTTCAGAAAATGATTTTTATTCTGGTGAGCACGATATTATATGAAGTACAATATTTGACTTAGCACATGACTATATAGGTATGAAAACGTTAATTACAATGGGCATGAAGGTTGTAATTAGGCATGAAAACGTTAATTACAGTGGGCATGACGGTTGTAATTTATCTTGTTCGTAAAAAACAGTTTGTTTTCATTACAAATAAGCAAAGAGCAAGATTTCGAGGAAATGTATCTTTATCTTTAGCAGAATTTTGATTTTAGTTGCTGATAAAATTCTGACATGTGTTCCAACTAACACTACAGCGATATCCCCCCCCCCCCGATTCTTCGGTAAAACTATTTGTTGTTCGAAGGTAAATTTCAACCATTTTTGGGCTGCCATCGTTTGATCCATTCATACTAAAAACAATTCTAGCGTGAAAAATACTATCTCGGAAAGTCATGTTTTATTCTGGCGAGAACGATATTAAATCAAAGAAGAACAGTTGACTTAGCACATAACTGTGTAGGTAGGAAAACATTACTTATGATTTGGAACTTTCGAAGGATGTTAAAGGTTCAATGTATTTGGTATAAAATGTAATATTGAGGATTGAGAATATTAGTTTCTATTTGAAGGTAGACGGTTATACATTAAAAAAGAAGCTTGGTTGACCGTGCTCGAGGAAAAGAGAAAATTCTTTGCGCTGCAATGAAGGATGGACACCGTTATTTCAGGTTTTGTGAGGTGTGCTCTTGACGGCAAAGAACGGACTAATGCTACTCTTGCCAGTTCGATTACTTTTGATTACTTTTGGCGACTGACCCTCCGGAATCGAAAACCTTTGTTAGGTGAAACTATTTGTTGGTCTAAGGCAAATTTTAACCATTCTTTCTTTTTTCGGTAATGTTAGTTCTGTCTGCCCATCTCTCACAGACTAAACTACCGCCCGTTCTACTGTCAGCAATGCAGGAACACTTGTGTGCGTGCTATCGCTTACACTTATCGTGCGTCCCTAAAATGACTGTCACATTAGAGACGCAAAAACACATCCTGAATATTGAGAACGAATGCTTACACCTACACCTTGAAATGTAAAGTGTTAAGTAGTGTGTAAAATTTAGTGAAATTATTTTTTTTTTAATCAACATGAGCGCAAACGGTAGTAAATACGATAGGATGACAGAACAAACAAGACCAGTGAAGAAATAAATTCGTTTGCTACCTCATGAAGATTAGTTTTTTACATTCTACTAGCCCCAAAAGTGTCTTGCAGAAAAATTCAGAACGAGGACATACACCTACACGGCAAAACTAAATGGTTTACATCAATGGTGGCTATTTATTTGTTTAATAGAAGTGACAGAGAGAATGAGACATCCTATCATATTAGGAGTATACTAAGAGGCTGATCCTCAACCAAAAACTGATTCTGGACCAGACCCCCCCCCCCAAATTTGTCGGAGAAAGAATGAACCTTTTTTGATAGAAATTTCATATTGAACAATGAAATATTATATAATATGTGTCATTATAATCCAATAAGACATGTTGGATTTGATCTAACAGATTTTGTAAGAGATTTGATTCAATAAAATCAGCCTCAAGTTCTACTGGCATAAAACCTAAAATAATAAGCGACTGTATTAAAAAAGTTGGATATCATATATCGCCAAAATGTGGGTCAGTATGGTTGTTCGCAACTGAAAATGACGAACGAATAAGAGGTTGGTCTGACATTTATTGACAATATGGTTGATATTTTATTTGATAATGATATTTCTAAAGCTAAAAGTAAAAAATAAACAGCAGCGATGACGTTCGGTCTACCATTCCACTGGGGTCCCTTCTGCCGGTAAAGCCTTTACCAATAAAATCCTAAGAGTCCTTTCCTTTTTTTTTCATTTGGTTAAGGTCTATCTTATGACCCACAGGCACTCTTTCATTGGTTAAGACCTGTCTTATGGTCCACAGGCACCTTATTGAGACTCTTTTGTCTGGTGACCATTCTTTCTGAATGTCCCTATATGGGTACCCTTCAGTGAGGTCACAAGGTCACGAGCTCACATCACCCTGCTGTTTATTTTCGGACACCACAACACATAAACTTATCCTAAGAGACGGCACATACATAGACTTATCCTAAGAGATATATAAACTTATCCTAAGAGACGGCACATACATAAGCGGGGGATTTACCTATGTCCAACATATTTTGTACACTCTCCCCATGATAACCCCGAGGAGAGTGCAAAAGTACACCCACCACGTGGTTACATGGTGGGAGAGTGTATTATTTTTCTGTCGGGCTTCGTACCCGCAAATTATCTTAGAAAAATTTGGTAATCCAGAACCATACCCACCGACATATGCCAGTGATGGGAATCGAACCACAGACCTTCAGTACGAGAATCCAACATTCCTGCACTGAGCAATGAAATCCGGTTACATATATATATATATATATATATTCGAGAAATTACTATATACTTACCAGTTACCTGATTGTGAATAGCATTTCATTTTTCTGAAAAACATTAATATAAAATTAAATCTGAATTATATTACCGTCTATTTGTACAGAAAAACGAAAGCTTTAATACAGCGGCTGTGCGGCTGTGTACATTATAGGCAGGAGACTCTGCAGTCTGAAAATCAATAGGTGGGTTTTTACCAAGCCTGTAAAGATTCAAGGAATTCCGTTTCAGTACGGCTTTAGAAACAGACAGACAGATATACGCCTGGAAATCACTTAACAGACAAAACGAACTCACTAATAAGCCTGGAAATCACCAGCAGCCCTTTATTACAGACAGTCTGAAAATCAATACGGTCTTATACAGTGCATTCGTACCAATCTATATTCGACAATCCAGGTACTATTTTTAAACAAGCTGGAACGGTATTATCTCCTTTCTATAATGCCCAAGTGCTAGAGTATTAATTCCGTCTTTACAATATCTTTTATCATCGAAATTGCTAAGTCCACGTTTAATGATCGTATCTGTCTCGAACTTGTGAAGATTTGCACAGATTACATTTGTCTTAATAAAACTGACATTATTGTTTAGTGCTGACTTAAAATCGTTAAATTTCATACATTTTTGAACGTATCTTCGAGGAATACGTTTCGCTTTCTTTGTCAGTTTATTATCGTCGAGAATTACGGCATACATTTTACTTCGAAGTCCAACAAACTCTCTCACCGGCACAAACATAAATTCGTCCTTAAATTTACCAATAACTTTTTTATTCGTTTTATCACTAAATCCACTACTAGTCGGATGATCTGATAAATCAAATAGGTCACGGCGTTTAAAAATATCATCATAAACATCTTCACATTTTATATTATAAACTAGTGAGTCTGTATCAGTAAATAGCAACTCCGAATCTGGCCATTGCTTTTTGGTAAAATTATAGTGAAAGTCGTACATTAGCCACTTTTATATATCAAGTACAGCTGCACCAACATAAATCGGTTTATTTAACTTTAAATTTGTCTTTCGTCGTTGTATTGCAACAAGCTTTTCATTAAATATTTTCATACTGACAAAACCGTCGTTGTTAACTAATTTATTTCTGCGATTTATATCATTAACAATTTCAAGATTTACTCGCTTTCTAATTTTCTCCATTGTCTTTCCAAAAACTGAATTATTCATTAACTTAAAAACGTTTTTCTCAAAGTCGGTTTTAGCCACAGCACGACGTTTGGTATTTAAGTCAATATAATTTGATATCCACCTAGACTGATTAAACTTTAGCACACGATGGACTTTTCTCAGAATTAGTCCAGCATCTACTGCTTGTTTTAAATTTTTGTAATGTATCACGTAATTTTTTTAAGTTAGCAAATTTGGAACTAGCTTATTAACGATTGAATTTTTTGCTGTTGTCATGACTTGATGCTCGGGTGATAGTAAACTGTAATCTATCATCATCGATTCTGCACAAAATGGGTAGTCGTTATGTAGATCATGCAACGAACTAGGATAATCTAGATCAACTTCAATAAAGTATGAAAAATTTCTAGGTAAATCTTTTTCAGTTTGTTTAAGAAATTGATCTGGAGTTATCCAATGAAATCCACCTCACGGCATTGGCTCTGACATGGCCCAACCATACAAATTCACACAATCTAGATAAATAATATGATTAGATGGGAGATTTTTATCATAATTTTTTAGATATTTATTATTAGCTACTGCATATTTTTTTTGTTATGACGCTAATTCCGCCTCGAATACCTTTTTCAATAAAATTAAACATATCAACGTCTGTTAAGAGATCCAGTTCTATTTTGCTTGTTTTTAGTAGAGCGTCCCATGACAGCCCGGGAGCAGAATAATACCAACAAGGATCTAGTCCACAATTGCTGTAGCTTACTCGACGAAAACTTTCAAAAACATCTGCTAGTAGTAATACATCTGTTTTCAAATATATATCATGATAATCACCAAATGTTTTACAACTAAATTTATTCCAAATATTTTGTGCATATTTATATTCGTCGTCTGACAAATCTTCATTTTTGAGTTGCGAGTAAAATTTATCTTTGTCGGGCAGAGAAGTTTCATCAAATCTGCTCCAGTCGTTGAGATACTCATACGGAAAGATACCTTTTTTTGTCAGATCGACGTAGTTTTCCCCAAAGCAACTTCGCAGATTACTGAAACTAGTACAACCTTTTACAAGCTCATCTAATGATGCTGCAATTTCAGACTATCAATGAAACGTAATTTTCCGAGAGTAACTGACATATATTTTTCAGAATTATTTGGTATACATTTTATCTTATTATTTAGTTTTAGTTTAGATTTAATTTCCTCGTTGCCAAAAGCTTCTACAATGATATGACTATCATAGCCTCGAAAGTTATGTAAAACTACAGGAATAAACTTTGGTGCATGAAATTTTAAATTGCAATTATTATGAGCTGCCCCACGATACTGACCGGTCAGATGACAGTGATCGCGCACTTTATCAGAGTCTACCAATAACTTCTCGCAAATATGACAATCAACCGCTTCGTCAAATTCAAGTTGTTGCTTAGATGTTATTTTCATTGGAGCTGTCTTAAATAATTTGTTAGAAATTTTATTAACATCATCTATAAGATTTTTTAGTAACCATACCGCCGGACTTTCAGATTCACTATCTTTACATCTATATAACTTAATCGGACATGAAAACTTATTGTCGATGCAACAAACTACTTTATAAACTACTCCGCAAGGAACATGTTGCTGTATTTTTCTTGTACTTGATTTATTTAGATTATTTTCAACGCCAGCCATTGGAACGAGCAGACACTCGAAATCCGCATAAATAACGAAAGGTATATTTAGCTTGTGATCGTAATTTTTAAATTTTAAGACTTTTTCTTTTTCGCTTGGCATAGTTATTCTTTGAATGTTGACACAGTATTTAAGATGTTCCTGTAGTTTCTCATTCTTAGAAAAACCTTGCAGACATTTGTAACATAAATATTTCTTCTTTTTATTTTTATTATACTGTCCGCCAACTAAACCGTTAAAGTTTTTTATCCTTTATAAAATAATAAATTTATTGGTTTTTTTGTAGCAGTCTCTGAAATATACCTTGGATAAACATTTTCTCGCTCATCTAGTCCGAAAACATTTACTGAAATATTGTTTTGTTTTTCAAACCTTGGTATCTGATTTTCTGCCACTGGAAAAGTTATTCCGTTAAAATTTAGCTCGTCTTTTTATGGCAAATACTTTTCAATTCGGTCACTGTGGTCACTCTGAGGATGTTTCGCAGACAAAATTGACCAACGAAAACATTGATCGTCGTTGTTTTTGACATTTATACAGCATTTTTTGTTTTTAATTTTTTTTGGAAGATCAACGTAAGAACTACCTCGAAGTGTGTTATATTTTGCTGTATGAATTAAAACTTCCTTTATCATTTCAAATTTCCAACCTGACGCAGATGAAGTAAATTCCTATAATTTTTTATTTATTTCTTGGTGTATTTCAGAGGCGACAGAGGAAATATTTGTTCCAGTTAATATTTTTCGTGATTTAGCTGTTAGATATGGTTCGGAAATTTCGCTGTCGAAACTTGTATTTTCAAAAATTATATCAAGTATATCTTTTTCGATTACATGTAATTTTGATAAAATCGTATGATACTGTACTATTAGCTTGATACTTTTGTCAGCTGCAAGTTCCTTAGATACAACAGGCTGTAAAAGATGATATAAATTTGTAGAGATAAAATTTGCTAAAACATTTTGATCATCAAATTTGTAACTGATGTCGTAACCTGAAAATGCGGTAGCAATTTTTTCTGCTTTGATAATGCTCTTTATAGCAATATCGCGCAATTTTAACATTATATATAGTATTTTTATATTTAATTAAAAATTACGTAAAAAGTCAATTAGAGATATAAAATCCCTATAGTATAATGACAGAAATTTTGAGATATATTAGAATGAGAGCGGAAGAGCAAGAAACTTATCATGTTCACCCAAAGTACAACTTATATGCTGGAAATGCACTTGGTTCAGTTATTAACATAAAATCTCAAAAATCTATAGGAAAACCAACTCCGGCTGGTATGATAATTTCAGTAAAAGGAGATGATACAGATATCTCCGAAATGTTCAGAAAAGATTTTATTTATAGTTTGTTTTGCGAGGACATTCTAGAAGGTCAGCGAGTCTATCGAGTAAATGGCTCAATAAACGGTTACAATATTGAGAATTTATCATTACAGAACAAATTTCAACCTCATAAAGTATTTGATTTATATGAGGCTAACGATCGCGGAATTATTCGAAATATAAAAACAAAAAAAGTTGTTGGAAATTTGCAAAATGCTGGTTATTTACATGTAATGGTGCGCAGTATCAGAACTGATCATGTTAATTATAGAGCCCATCGTTTTGTGTTTGAAACTTTTAACGGCGCTGTTTCAAATAATCTAGTTATCGATCACATAAACAAAATTAAGACAGACAATCGCATTGAAAAGTTAGATTTAGTTACACAAAAAGAAAATAGTAAACGTGGAGATACTGGTGGTGCTAGGTATGCTAGACAAGTAATTTCAATAAATATAGAAACTGGAGAAAAAAATTTAAGTCAATGACAGCCGCTGCAAAATATCATAAAATTAATACAGCTGCAATAAAATTTGCTGCAGATGGCGTACATAAATCAACAACTTCAATGCTAACCTTCGACAGATTTAGTTTCAAATATGACGATCAATGATGTTTCTTAGCTCGGTTTTAGTAAGACAATTTTGTGCAAACATCAAAATATCATCTTTATCAAATTTTAATGTTATAAATGCACTATCATTAAGTTTATTTTTTTCTGTTGCCGTTAGGAGAATTTTATCAGAATCGCCTTGCATTACAATAACGTCAACAGAGTAAGCACTATAACCTGACAAACATTTTCGAACTGCTTCGACTAATTCCTTGTAATTTAGTATATTAACTTTTTGATGATATTTTACTTCGGGAGATTTTGTTTAGCTGGCCATTATTATTATAAATTAGATAAAAGTATATTATAATATGAACTTGATGAAACGACTTGCTGATATATACGCGGAAGATTATATCGACACAAAATTACAAGTAATTTTGCCAATCGCAGACAAATTTTCTAGCTATAGCGAAGATGATATTTTGTACAACAATGAGTCCGACGATGAAGTAGTTGCTGTCGCTGACAGAAAAAATTACAGCAGGCCGACAACTGGACGATATAATGTTAAGCATCACATTGCTAAAAAAATAATAAAATTTAATTTTACAGTTACCGAACAACAAATATTTTGGCAGCTTATCAAACCTTTTTTAAATATAAAAATAACTGGCCATCAAAGAAATATAAAATATGATTTTATTTTTGTTAAAATATTTAATTTAATGTCAGTTGATAATACAAGAAAATTACATTTAATTTCGTTATGTAAAACTATCAAATGTAAATCTGTACTTGTAAAGTACGAACAAATTTAAAATAACATTATTGCACAAAATTGGGAAAATTCTAAGTTTGTATCGACTTAGTTGGTACCCAGCTATTAAATTTATCACTATATCCTCTCCATTTAACTAAACTTTTATCGCCGCGCTTTCTGATAACTTTTTCAATAACAAATATATCTTGGGAAGTTTTCTGAAGTTCCTGTTCATAAAATCTACCAGTTATAGGCTCACCCAATAAATCCTTCAGCGCGTATGTTACAGGCATTGTTAAAAGTACTTTATCAGCAACAAATACTTCTTAGCTCCAGTTTGGAGTAAATCCTTTTTCAAATGTTTTTTTCTCGTCAGAGAAATTCTAACTCGATCACCGACTTTAAATTTATGTCTTCGACACATGTTTTCGTTCGCCAATATCGGATTTTTAATTGCGTCATCTGGCGACATTTTAGTGGTTCGATGTTTCGTGTTATTATATTCGTCAACAATGTTCTGTAAATTGTCAATATATTTGTTTGTATTTTTAGTTGTCAAATACTTATGATTTTTTTCGTTTAGTGTACGATTAAATCGCTCGACGACAACGATTTTACCTTCGTTTCCTGTAATATATTTTTTGATGTTATTTTGGAGCAAAAACTGCTCGAACTTTTTATTAAAAAATTCTGCTCAGTGATCAGTCCAGATTCTGTTTGGTTTTCTTTCTGTAGTTGTTATTAATTGTTTTAGCGCATCAATTATTGACGTTCCTGTCTTATCTGAAACTGGCACACTAAAAGCATATTTGCTAAAAACATCTACAACGTTAAAAAGATATCTTCTGTTATCGTTAAATTAGGCTAGGTTTGACACATCAACTAAATCTATCGCCCAGATATCGTCAACGGCATTTGCGACAACTTTACGTCGCGGAAACTTTTTTGTTTTTAGGTTTGTGTAATTCAGCTGCAAGATCAGGGTCATTGCCAAGTCCTAATTTATATTTTGCTCCAATAAAACCCTGCACCAACTTTCGGTCAACCCTTTCCCTGGATCCCTTTGGTTTCATATCACGAAGTTCGTCTAACATTACTTTATCGCAGCCGTGCTTATCTTGTTCGTTGTCCCTGTAACAGATATCATGGCGCATTGCTATCTCATCAACTTGATTGTAAGGCTCTTGTCCTGGCAGCGGATTATCGTTTTCATCAAGTTGTTTATCTAATGGATTAAAACGTCCAGTATATTTATGGCCTGGCAATGTCCAACTTCCTTTTGGTTTCGGCAATTTGCCATTTACTTTATGTATGTCTATACCTGTTCCAATTATTTCTCTGTTGTTACATTGTTGACAGTATGTGACAATTTTATTTTGCTCGAGACATAAATCTCTGTCAGAATCGCACTTGCATATCATTATATATTTTCAGATCAATGATAATATGTTTTCAATCGTCTACTAAAATAACGTCCCTGACAACGTCAGTACATCCAGCTCCAGACAATTTCCTCAAAAACATACTTTTTCTTTTTCCACAAATTGCGCAAAGACTTTTCAGCATCATCCTGTTGTTCTTTGTTTTTTCTGTTGTTTCATTGATATTTTCTGTTTTAGTTTTACATTTGAGACAATATGTTGACATTATATATTTGTAATTTAGATAAAATATTTTACTTGTTTTAGCTTATCAAGTATATCAAAGTTACTTAACGCAGGAGATTGCATCTCTAGAGGTTTCATCTCCGTGTTCTCGGCAATGTTAGTCCTCGTCCCATTCCCAGCAGATTTGGCAGTAGACTTCCCGCTAGTCCCGCTAAAAGTGGAGCTATTGGAATAAATCCTCCTTTGGTTGTTCTTCGACGTCGCGGTGTCTTTGTTTTCGTTGTTGTTTTTCTTCGTTGTGGGATTATATTTATCAGTCCACATAAAATTACAAGTAATTTTCCTAATTTTGTTACCATCGACATTCATCAGTCCACATAATTAAACGAAAATTTTCTTTATACCACTGTCAACAATACCACTGCCAACAATACCACCACCGCGAACGATTCCATGACCTTCAACTGCTTTTTTCGTTGCGCCAGATACTGCTCCAGACGCTGCTGCTAGTCCTAATGTACCTAACACCGGTAAAAATTTAGGTATTAACGTTCTGGCCATCACTGATAATGCCGGACCAAAGAAGTCGCCATGTTTTGCCATCGCAGTTATTTGTGTGGCACTTAAATTTTAAACAAAAGGTTTGCCGCGGTTATACTTATTTACTTGTTTTTCGGTTAACATTAATTTTGTTAATGTTCCAGTTTTATTAGCGATTTTTAATGAAACCTGCCTCTGCTTTGCAACAGCAGCTGACACTTTTTTAACTTGACCATCAGTCAAATGTATTTCTTTTACAATATATTTTGTCATCTTATATTAAAGTTATAGGTTAAACTCAAAGTTTTTCAAACTTGCACCGACATTTACCTCCAACATAATCAATTGTAACAGATCTATCGCTGATCACTAACGCGTACACGTACAACTGTGCTACTGGAACTGCTCCTAATGTCCAAGTAATTTCAATATCAGCAGTTGAAATTACATCTCTTTCATTTTGTTTACTAACATCAAAATAAAATATCGGATAAAGTGTACGAAATTCCTCTACTGATATCTGAGATCCGTCTCCAACGTCCTGATATTTTTGCACTGCGTCAAGCAGGTACATGTAAGGGCGAGTAATATTTTTATTACCGTCACCTGCAAAATTACATTCTATCGCTCGTTCTGGATTTTGCTTTGAATTTAGTCTAGCATATATTCGTCTAACTTCAGCATTATCAAATATTGCGTTATTTTGTTGTTGGTTACCACGTCGCGTTTGTTGCTGAAATACAACAAATAATTGCCTCGGCAGTTGTTCACTTGATGTTGTTGTAACTCGCCATGTGTAGTCGGTAGTATTTGGAACCGCTGTTTGATTTATTTTATGTTGCTGAAAATGAATTTTGTTTGTGCGGTTTTTAAGAACAGCATCTAATTCGAGCGATTTTGAAACTGTTGGTGTTATTCGTGGCATCCACAGCGCAAGTTTACTTATGATAAACTGTACGTCAGCTCCGCCTGACCTAAAGAGGCAGCCGTTTTGTTCTGCTCGATCTAAAATAAGTGTATGTTTAACTCCACGAAATACTTTTTTGTAATCGCGACAAAAGCCAAATACTGTACTTAACGGCAGCATCATTGCAATTTGACGTGATCCTTCCGCAAGTGCCTTTCTCTTAGCAAAACCTTCATTGTAACGTGCATTTCTTACGCTAATTGTGTTATTGATTAAATCTAACATTACAACAGCGTTCGCAGCTGCACCTGGCGGTGTTATACCAAGATTATTACAAGCATCAGTAAGCAAGACTCTTACAACGTCTACATTAGCGTCTGCAGCTGGTGCGGCTTTACCTAGTGCGGCTGCATTAACAATAAGAAAAGTTCTTACAATTATAAGATCTGCAGCGGCATCAGCTTCGTGTAATAAAACACCTTTCGAGAAAAGTTCGGTCGATTCAGCTGCACCACGTCCAGTATCCCTAAACCACATCATATTAGTTGCAGTCGATCTGGAGTAATCGTCGGAAAACAAAATAATATTTAAGATTGTACTTGCAACTTGCAGGTGACTTGAAATATCTTCGACAGTTTGATTGGCCAGCTGATATCTGGCACTTTTAAATAAACACCAACCATCATTTATAAGAGCTACTTCTGTTCCAGCTGCAATTGCGACAGGCGGATTAACTACTGTCATAATCTGGCCACGAACTTCCAGCATTGCCTTGTGAGGTAATAAAAATACATCTTCGTCTCGGGTATTAAATGTTCTAACACCAGCTTTATTTGGCTCATTAGAATTTTCATCGAGATACTCAATATATACAAATTCTGTTACGGTGTTGTCGTTGTCATAAGTTTCTGCTAAATCGAGATAATTTTTGACAGACATTTTTTATTTATTAGATTATATAAAATTGGGAAAATTATAAATAAATTTCTAACGGCGCTGTTACTTTAGATATTAATTTTTGTATAATCTGCTCGCCCTTTGGTGATAAATGTTTTTTTTTATTCTTGTTATCATAGCACGTTGAGTTTCTTTTGTTGGAGCTATTTCTGATATAACTTGTTTGATTGTCGGTGGTTTCTGAGTAATTTTATCAGTTACTTTTTGTGCCACCGCAGTTCTAGCAGCAGATGCGGCTCCAGTTGCAAAAACTTTTGATGCGTCAAGTGCAATTGGTGCAACTTTATGCGCGATTCCCGGAACATTTTCAATAATTTTAGTAAATATATTTCCCAAAAATCCACCAACTATTTTTCTTCTATAATTTTTTGTTTTGTTTCATTATATCTGAGGTTGTATAAAACAATAGCCAATCACGACGTGATTGTACGTAAATGTAAATAATAAGTAACAACCTCGTTATTCAAATCCAGCTGTCGTCCAGATTGATCTGTCAACTGCATATTTATTGCTGTTGTTTGATTTTCAACATTTAACGGATAATAAATAACTTGCCGCGGACTAATTTGCATGAGCGATCCCGGTGAAACATCTGGAGAAAAGCTATATATTGTTTGCTCTTTACTACCCTGGGCTGAGTAAGATCCAGACGCAATGGAGCAATTTATTAATATTGTGTTTACGTCAGTTATATTTACCGGAAAAGCACCGTCATATGTTATAGTTTGTTCTTTGGTTGATCCATATATTTTACGAGTAAATCCAGTCAGCGACGCTATGATTGTTGCTGATGAAAAATCTATTTTAAAATTATTTTTTAATGCTATTCTGGCGCGTAAAGTATTATAATTTGGTGTTTGTTCAAAATTGTCAGCGACTCCTAAAAATGTTATTAATTCGCGTATTGTTTTATTTAAATCAGTTACCTTGTAGGCCCTTGCGGAATTATAACTATAAACCACCCAGTGCCAGAATAAAAGATAAATTCATCATTGACACCAGTTTTCACGTTAGCCATGGAATGCTAACATGTACATCAAATTAGTCCAATTTCGTACTGTTTTTCAGTATCAAGTTGTACTGGCGGAATATAATTTACTGAAAAATTTGCGCTATCTTTCGCGTTAGCTATCGCAGCCGTACTAGAGTCTCGTAATAATGTTGTTGACATTTTTTATATAAAATTGTTATATTAAATCGTTCTTATTTATATTAAATCATTATGCAAAATTAACATTTACAAAATTGACATTTACAAAATTAGGTCGCCGTGTAAAGTTTCGTACTCATCAGATGTTAATAAATTTTCCGATCTTAAATGATCAAGTATGTCAATAATTTCATTGTCAATTACAGCAACAACATTTCCGGCTTCCTTTGACGATATTAACAGCATTAATCTGCCTATCGTTTCGGCAGTTGATGCAAATATTTTTACACCTGTTCCAGTTTTTACTTTACTTAATCGACTTTTTTCATAACCATCAAATACATTTTTAAAACTTCATCCGGCAGTACTATTTGTTCCAGATCTAAATTTTACTGCAGCAGATTTAAAAACACCAGCAATAACATCATCTCGAGCTTTTCTGTAAAGTTCTGTGAAATCTTTATTTTCTGCTTTATCAATTTCATCTAAAGTTTGTTTACCATCTTTAATTTTTTTTATCTAATATAACAATTAAATTATCATATTCATTTTGTGTTAATTTATCAATATTATCAACATCTTTAATAATATTTTCTTTTATAAAAGTATCATAATCTGAGTCGTCTATTTTCTCTTTTACCATTTCCTTTACTTTTTTCAATTTGCTTCCTTCTTTCAGTTTCCCCTGGCGATATAACTAGTGGTTTTTCAATCTCCTCTGATCTATCAGTTCTAAATGTACTTTTTAGTTTCTTAGTATTTTTTATACGATTTTCATCATTTATTTTAAATTTCCTATGAAAATTCCAACTTTTGCCAAACACTGTGTGTCTGTTCTCAACTGCTGTTCTATGAAATACGCCAGCAATAACACCGACTCTAATTTTATCAGACAGTTCAGTCATATGATCTTCTTCATTAGTTTTTTTCTAATTCGTCATTAGACTTATGACCATCCGTCATTATTGCATTTAAATCATTAATAAGTTTATCATATCTTTCATTCGATGAAGTTTTTATATTATCAATATCATTTATATAATTTTCTCTTAAAAATTCACGATAATTATCATCAGTTATTTTATTATATGCTTTTTCTCGATAAAATCGTCTTTGTTCGTCAACACTTAAAAACTTTATCGTTCTCTCACTAATATCCTTTTGTTCTCTTTCAATATCCTCTAAATTTTCTGATAATTTTCCAAGTAAACTTCTAATCTCATGGAAAGTTAATTCTGCTAGTCTTCTTTCAAGCAAAAGTGGATTATTAATCAGTCGATTTAGTTCAGTTCATCTAGCAGCAGGATCAGCAATATTTGCTACAAGAGCCTCAGCCAATCTTTTTCTTTCTTCATCAGACCTATCAATAATTTTTGCAGCAGCTTCTTCTTGTTGTTCTTTAACAATACCAACTAAACCTTTTTCCTGTAGTCGCTTAAGTTCTTCTTCTGACAGCGGCTTAGTTTCAGGATGTTTCCCAAGTAATGCTTCAGTAACTGGTTTGAGAATTGTGGCTGTTGTTTCTGCAGCAGTTATTTGTCCACGTCGTGCTTGTTGAATCATCTGCCTAAGTTCAGCTTTAGATTGAACAAGCTTTTTCAGATTTTCTATATGTTTTCTGTACTTTGCTTGTCTTTCCATTTTATTATATATAAATTTTATAAAATTGGGAAAATATTAAATAATTTTATACCGAAAACAAAAACTTACTGTAGATAATTTTCGATACAGCAACGAAACATTTTAGCTGGATCATGTGTAAGTTTATCAAATAAGAAAATGTTATATTTATCCGCTGTCGCTTTATGATATAATTCAATAAATTTATCTTTTGTCACTTCACCACATTGCTCGTTTGCAATATTTCTAACGTCAACATTGTCTAATCCTGGAAATAATATAAAACAACCAGTATTTCGCCTAATAAATCTGTCAACATTATAAAAACCTTGGGCTAAATAAACAGAATTACATTTCTTATTACGCGACAGTGAAAAATATGATCTTATTTTATTCATCTCTACATTATTTAGCTGAATATCATCAAAAACAACTATTTTATGTTCGGACGAATCAAGTTGATTAACTGGAAAAAGTTCTTCTGGTTGTCTGATAATAAAAACATCCTCACCAGCATCAAGATCATCATGAAGGTTGTTATTATATTCGTTAAGTAGCTCGTACTTATCTTGCTGTGGATTAATTGTATCAATATAAACTCGATCGTAGTTAAAATTATCGCCCAGCAGTAAATTCATAAGTAGATTTGTTTTTCCCGACCCAGTTCGTCCAACAATAAGATAATGACAATCTGGAAGTTCATTGTTATGTTTATGTTTCACCAACCGCTCTGTATCAAAATTTAATATCGACGATTTTGCCATTGTTTGTTATACATTTTATGTTATATTAAACTAACTAATGTTAACAATTTTATGTTATATTAAATAAATAATGAGCTATTATACAAAATTTGGAACAACATTAGGAGATTCATCAGCTACAATAACGAACGGCAATATTGATTTATCAGGTTACCTAAAAAAATCTGGTGATACAATGACAGAAGACCTGTCTATGTCAAATCAACGAGTACTAGGTTTAGAAACAGATTATCCGCCAATAAATGTTGTTGATATAAAAGCTGTTAGTTATAAACAACTAAAATCCGTCGACGGTAATAAACTAGATAAATCTGACGGAACTTTAAGCGGCAACTTAGATATGTCAGGGAAAAAAAATTATAAATTTAGAGACGGGATATCCACCAGCAAACTTAAATGAAACTCAAGCGGTAAGTTATTTTCAGTTGAGATACGTGGATAATAACAAGTTGTCACTGAGAGGCGGAACTTTAAGCGGAAATTTAGATATGTCAGGAAAAAAATTATAAATTTAGAGACTGGATATTCACCAGCGAACTTAAATCAAGCTCAAGCGGTGAGTTATACACAACTAAAATCCGTCGACGATAATAAGTTGTCACTGACAGGCGGAACTTTAAGCGGTAACTTAGATATGTCAGGGAAATTTTTTTTTATAAATTTAGAGACTGGATATCCACCAGCGAACTTAAATCAAACTCAAGCTGTGAGTCATTTACAGTTGAGGTATGTGGATAATAACAAACTTGATAAAACCGGTGGAACACTTACAGGTTATATTAACATGTCAGGTCAACTAGTGTTAGGTTTAGAAACTGTATATCCGCCAGCAGATTTAACACAAGCTGTAAGTTATGCACAACTAAAATCTGTTGACGATAATAAACTTAACAAAGCCGGCGACACAATGACAGGTAACCTTACAATGAGTAATAACTCAAAAATAACTGGGCTACCAACAACCTCACCACAAGCTGATGCTGATGCTATTAGTTATGCTCAGTTAAAAAAAGAAGTTAACCCATATTTTAAGAAATCTGGTGGACCAGTGACAGGCAACATAAACATGAGAGACAAAAAATAACTACGACATATGTTCCAGTTAACTATAATGATCTGACAAATAAAGCTTATGTTGATAGTCTGTCTAGTGGAATAAAACGAACTAAAAACAATGTTGGGTATATTCCAACACTTTATAAAGCAACTGACAACCGAGCCGGGTTTGAGGTAAGCGCATTATTATATTATCCTGAAAATTATCCTTATTACGCTTTCTCTGATAGACATGAGTGAACGACCAACGGAGAAGTTGAAAATTTTTGGATCAAAATTAAATGTCCTACTGCAGTTGCTATTTGGCAATTTCATTTGCGAGGTCGACTAAACTCTAGTGTTGGCCGAATTTATAATTGGCAATTGGAAGGATCAAACAATGATATCGACTGGACAACATTATATAGTGCAGGAAATACGTATATTTCAACAGCACAATATTTTACAGTCCTGACAGAAAATATTGTTAACAAGTACTTATATTTTCGAGTTAATGTTTTTGCTGCTGAACATCCATTTCCAGGACTGACCGCATTTCAGATACATACACTTGATGATCAAATTTAATCTAATGCTATAAAAATAATGACAACACAATGGTTTACAGACCTTGCGACAGAATTTTATGATAATATTTTTAACTCCGCCAAAAAGGTTGGAGATGATTCACTAGTGGCACGTGCGATAAATACCAGAAAAAATTATTCAATTCCAATGATAAATTCTCCATAGTCAGAGGAAGAAAAAAATTTTGTTCGTGTTATGTATATGCGGGGACCACAACTAAAAGAAGCAATAGAAAATTTTGAAGTGATAAGTAGATACTGTTATCCTGATGATTGTATAGAAGAACTTAAACAAGTTGAAATTATATTTAAAAAAATATTGCTCGAGCTTGATCTTGGAAATTTGGATTTGATAATAAAATCGAACTTAATAAACAACTAGCTTACGGTGAAAGAGAAGATATAAAAAAAATCTGTAGAAGATAGTCATGATGGTCTCAACAGATTTATGGAATCTAAAATAATAAGAATAAAAAGAAACAAAAAGTTATACAATAGTTTTTTAAAACGAGAAATTTTTAAGTATCTCGGTATGCACTACCACGACAAAGAAACCTTAGTTAAAATCGTTACTATGACACCAGACACTGAGTTAATTATTAAAGCATACTCAAATGCAATTTTGCCATTGATACGTAAAAGACCAGAAATTGATCCGATTATTATTGACAGATCTATAAAGATAATCAAAAATTTTGACGATGAAATTAGTGATTTTAATGATATTGAGCGAGAAAAGTTTTTTGATAAAGTCAGCCAAACAGATTTAGTAGCAAAGCCTGATTCTCATTTTGATATAGATGAAGCAGATGATATTCCATTTCCATCAATCCAGCGCTCTAGACAATTGTCATTACGAAATTATTACAATGAAGTCGAGAAAATACTCACAAAACCATATGAAAAATTATGTTAAAAATAGCTTCTGTTATTGGTCTGCCAACAATCGAACAAAAATCACTCAAAAAATTAATGCTAGTAAATTTTGTGGCCGCATATGCAATTATCAGGCAACATCTTGTTTTAAAAAATTTCACGTTAGATCAAATAAGCTTGGTATTAGGGTATATTGATAAAACAGAAAGCGATTATAGTAATTTGGTGAATGAAACAGATTTGTATGAACGTAAAGTAGGAAATACTTTTGACTCATGCACCTGGTTAAAGAAAAATGAGGCACTAACAGATGAACGATATAAGGATACTTCGTCAGATGTTTATGACAAATACAGAATTTTTATAGCTGATCCTAAAAATGATATTTTCCGTGAGTTTCTTGATTCGATTGTTGGTGCTAGAGTTTTTAATATTGTGTAAAAAAAAATTGTATAATGAAAAAACATATCATCGATTTCAATCATTTTTCAGAAGATATTCCAGAACAAGATGTTGACGCACTAGTACAATATTACAAATTTTATCACAAAAACCTCTTGTGTGTAAAAGAATGTTATAAATACTACCGTAGAATACTTCGAGTAATATTATATTTGCCATAGTTAATGACTAGCTCTGGTATAATCTCAAGTGGAGCATTATTAAATCCGTTTTTGTTAATAATATCTGGTGTCGGTGTCTCTCTTTCAACAGCATGTAAAAAGATTGAACCCGAACTTGAAGCAAAAAAAAAAAATCTTGTAAAACAGCAAGGATCACCTGCAAAAAATTATTTGATCAGATACGATCTTATTTGCGAGGTGTAAAATATGATATGGACGATTTAATACGCGAGTTTCGTATTATTGACAGTATGTTAACAAATATCCTACCAATGAGAGTCAGCAGGTATGAAAAAGATTATCATAAAATATGGTTACAACAGTAGATGTTTATTTTTGTATATCATTATCAAATAAAATATCAACTATATTGTCAATAAATGTCTGACCAACCTCTTATTCGTTCGTCATTTTCAGTTGCGAACAACCATACTGACCCACATTTTGGTGATATATGATATCCAACTTTTTTGATACAGTCGCTTATTATTTTAGGTTTTATGCCAGTAGAACTTGAGGCTGATTTTATTGAATCAAATCTCTTACAAAATCTGTTTGTTAGATCAAATCCAACATGTCTTATTGGATTATAATGATACATATTATATAATATTTCATTGTTCAATATGAAACTTCTATCAAAAAAGGTTTATTCTTTTTTTGGGGGGGAGGTTCTGGTCCAGAATCAGCTTTTGTTTGATGATCAGCCTCTTAGTACACTGAAAAAAAAATATTTTATCACCAAAAAAAAGGTTAATCCAGCAGGTCCTTGGAGTTCTGGTCCAGAATCCGCATTTGGTTAAGGATCAGCCTCTTAGTATACTATTATATTTCCTACCGTTTGCGCTCATCTTGATTAAAAAAATGTAATTTCACCAAATTTTACACACTACTTAACTCTTTACATTTCAAGTTGTACATGTAAGCATTCTTTCTCAATATTCTGCAAGTGTTTTTGCGTCTCTAATGTCATAATGTAACATTACTGAAAGAAAGAAAGAAATTATGGTTAAAAAAAAATGTACGACACCATTTTAGGGTCTGTTACTTTTTGCGGTATTATAGAATAAAGGTAATTAAAGTAGTAAAGATAAACCAGGGTTTTAGCCCAACCATTTTTTTTCCTCTACTACTACTCCCACCCTCCAAACAAATACACATTACCCCCCCCCCCTCTGCCCTGTTAAAACTTCAACTACATTACCTAATAAGGAAGCCAGGTACACAGGTAACTCATTATCTTTAATAACAAGCATGACTATTGCATGAGTCTTACAGAGATCGTGTGATTATGTGGAATTTGCCAGAACGTAATGCGCATGCGTAGAATGTTCTCGAACTAGACTGAATGCAGTATATAAAAGGCAAGACGCGTTTTATAAATCAGTCTGCAGGAGTTTGACCAGTACGAAAGATCATGCGGAAATTATTACACCTGTGATATTTTTAACGTTTGGAATCATTATGTGATAGCGTTCAAGCGGATATTCACAAAGCGAGAAAGGTAAGTGATATTATCTATACCTCATTACCAATGATTAATGTTTCTACTGTTGAAATTAGAAATATTTCATTATCACGATTGTAGAGACTAAACTTTACTTTACCACTCACACAACGACGGGACTCAAACAAATCTTTTATTTGGGGTTTGTTAAGAGGATATTTTTTATCGATAAAATATATTTTTGATCTATCAAGATCAATTGTAAGTTTCGTATATTTTTGTTGGCTGATCGGATTGTGAAGGTTTTTAAATTCCTCTAACAACTTCTGACTCAATTGTTCTAGGTAATTGAAATACTCGCTGTTATCATATCTGATGAGTGAAAGTTTTAGCTTGTCACGGTTACCACTAAAACATATACCTGATATTTCATTATTAATTTCAACTGTCAATTGTTTACTGTCAATCATTAGATATTTGATCTTGCTATTGTAGCTATTTGTCACTGTCAAATTTTCAAACATTATTTCTTAAGTTTAGATAAAATTTTAGTCGGAAAAGATAATATCGAGTATAGATCTATCATCATGACAATACCCAAGTGCAAATGTATCTACCCCATTTTCACAATAACGTTTGTCATCAAAATTACACAATCCACGTTTGATAATGACATCTGTTTCAAGCTTATGATGATTTGTCCGAATAGCCATTGATCTTATAAAACTAACACCGCCGCGAGCGCCATCAGCGCCGAGTGCGTATTTGTAATCATCAAATTTCATAAACTTTTTAACAAAATCGCGAGGCAGACCTTTTGCTTTTTTCGTTATTTTATTATTGTCTAACAATACGGCGTACATTTTACTGCGCAATCCGATAAAGTATTTGATGATGCTCGAGTTCATTTCATCTTTGAACTTACCAATAACCTTTTTATTTGTATCGTCATGAAATTTACTGTCACGTGGGTAATCGGAAAGATCAAACAGATGTCGATTATCATACATGTCCTGATAGACGTCCTCACATTCGATTTCATATACTAGCGAATCAGTATCAGTAAACAACAGTCTACTAGCCGGCCATTGATTTTTAACAAAATTATAATGAAAATCATACATCAGCCACTTTGATAAATCTAACACTGAAGCTCCAACGTAAATCGGCTTGTTTAGTTTTAGATTTGTTTTTCGTCGCTGTATCGCGACAAGATTCTCATTAAAAATTTTCATGCTCACAAAATCATCGTCTGACACAAGTTTGTTTCTGCGATTGATATCATTAACTAGCTCAATATTTACGCGTTTCCTAATATTTTCCATCGTCTTACCAAAAACGGAATTGTTCATGAGCTTAAAGAAGTTTTTTTCAAAATCAGTTTTTGCTACAGCTCTTCTTGAAGTGTTCGAGTTAATATAACCTTTCATCCAAGGTGATTGTTTAAATTTTAGTACACGATGAACTTTTCTCAGCACAAGGCCGGCATCGACTGCTTGTTTTAAAACTTTGTAATGCAAAACATAATTTTTCTTATCGAGTAAATTTGGTACTAGCTTTTTGACCATAGAATGTTGTCTTGGTAATGCTGACTCTTGTTGTTTTGCAGATAATAAACTATAATCTATGACCATTGATTCTGCGCAGAAAGGATAATCGTTATGCAATTTGTGTAGCGAAGTTGGATAATCGAGATCAACTTCAACGAAATATGAAACATCTTCAGGTATCTTTTTTTCTGTCTCCGATAGAAATCGATCAGCCGTGACCCAATGAAATCCACCAAAAGGCATTGGTTCTGCCATCGAATACCCGTACAAGTTATTACAATCTAGATAAACTATATACTTCGAAGGAAGCTTAGGATTATACTCTTTTAAGTATTTGTTGTTTGCTTCAGCATATTTCTTCGTTATCACGCTAATACCGCCTCTGATACCTTTTTCGATAAAATTGAACATATCGACGTCAGTCAGTAATTCTAACCTTACCTTGCTAAACTTTATCAGAGCGTCCCAAGACAACCCCGGGGCAGAATAATACCAGCAAGGATCTAGTCCGTAATTATTATAACTTACTTCTCGAAAGCTTTCAAAAACATCTGCTAATAATAACACGTCTGTTTTCAAGTATAAATCATGATAATCACCAAACGTCTCACAATCAAATTCTTTCCAGATATTTTGTGCGTACTTGTACTCGTCATCGGTTATATTTTCATTTTTAAGTTGCGAATAAAATTTGTCTTTGTCAGGTAAAGATGTTTCATCAGATTTACTCCAGTCGTCGAGATATTCGTATGGAAATACTCCTTTTTTGGTCAGTAGATTAAATTTATCTCCAAAACAGTCTCGTAGGTTATCAAACTTACTACAACCTTTGACAAGCTCATCTAATGATGCTGCCATAAACTGCAGGCTGTCAATGAAACGCAATTTACCTAGCGTAACTGACATATACTTTTCAAAATTATTTGGAATGCATTTGATGACGTTATCGAGTTTTAGACGAGATTTTATGTCAGGATCACCAAAAGCTTCTACTATAATGTGACTATCATATCCTCGAAAGTTGTGAAGAATAACTGGAATAAAATCTGGAGCATGAAATTTTAAATTATATTGATCATGAGCCGCTCCACGGTACTGTCCGGTCAAATGACAATGGTCATGTACGACGTTGTCAGAGTCAAAAGCTTTTTCACAAATATAACAAATTTCTGCTTGCTCGTGATCAGATTCTTGCTGAGGTGTTAATTTAATCATTGGAGTTACTCTTTTCAAACGAGCAAATATATTATCAACTTCGCTGATCAACTGCTTGAGAAGCCAGACAGCTGGATTTTTACCACGATATAATTTGATTGGTTTAGATAATCTCGAATCAACGCAACAAACTATCTTATACGCTACTCCGCACGGAACATGATTTTGAGTTTTCCTTGTACTTGATTGATTAGGGTTATTTTCTACGCCAAGTACAGGCTGAAGTAAGCATTCGAAATCAGCGTATATGAGGAAAGGAATTTTTAGTTTGTGATTATGATGGACAAATTGTAACACACTATCTTTTTTAGATGGCATTGTTATTCTTTGTATATCACTACAGTACTGCAAATGCTTTTGTAATATTTCACTGTTAGTACAACCGTGCAAGCAGCGATAACAAAAGAATTTTTTGTTCTTATCCTTATTATACTGTTTACCAACTAGTCCGTTGAAGTTTTTAATCCAAACATAATGATTTTTATAAAACAGTAAATTTATAGTCGATTGTGAAGCTTTTTCTGAAATATATCTCGGATATACGTTTTCATTTTCATCTAGTCCGAAAACGTTGATCGAAATATTATTTTGCTTTTCAAACTTTGGTATTTGATTTTCTGACACTGGAAAGTCAATATCTTTAAAATTTAATCTTGACACGTGACTAATATACTTTTCAACGCGATCAGTGTGTTTTTCTGCTGGAAATAGCGCGGAAAGAACAGTCCATTGGAAACATTTGTTATCGACTTTTTTATGTTTATACAGCATCTTTTATTTTTTATTTTTGGTGGTAGGTCAATATACGAACTACCGCGTAATACGTTATATTTTATTGTGTGAAATAAAATTTCCTTGATCATTTCAAACTTCCAACCCGAACCCGATTCGGTATATTCTTCTATCTTTTTCCAAATTTCTTGGTGTATTTCATTAGCCAGTGACAAAAGATCGGTCCCGAGCAAAACACGTCTTGATTTTGCATTAATATAAGGGTCTGCGATTTCCTTGTCAGTCGATTTCTCTGTCACGAGTAGCTTTGAAAATATAACATGATATTGCACTAATATTCTTAGACCCTTATGTTTTTCAAGTTCACGTTTTACAGTTGGCTCTAGCAGGTGGTAAAGATTTGTTGCAGTAAAATTTACCAGTACGATTTGTTTATCAAACCGATAACTGTTGTCGAATCCTGTAAAGGCAGTCGCTATTTTTTCAGGTTCTCCAATAAGGCTCTTCTTGGCTGTATCACGCAATTTCAGCATTGATATACTACAGTGTAATATCTAATTGATTGTTCGATTGATGACAGCGCATGCGCCAGGTTTGAAAAAAACAATTAGAGATAACAAAATCACTATAGTATAATGACAGCAAATCTGACAAGCGCACGTGAGCAAGAGGTATATCACATTCACCCAAAGTATAACCTATACGCTGGAAATGAACTTGGTTCGGTCATTAACATCAAAACTAGAATATCTGTTGGCAAATTAACGGCAGCGGGTTATATGATGAGTGTAAAGGGAGATAATACCGAGAGGATTGCATTGTTTAGAAAAGATTTTATTTACACGTTGTTCTGCGATGACATTCCAGAAGGACAGCGTGTATATCATGTGAGCAGTAAAGTCACTGATGACAATATCAAAAACTTATCTTTACAAAACGAGTTTCAGCCGCACCCGGTCTTTGATTTATACGAGGCTAACGATCGCGGTATTATTAGAAATAGAAAAACTAAAAATGTTGTTGGTTCTATGAATAATATGAGATATCTCATAGTAACTGTTAGAGGAACACTAATTGATCAAGTTACTTATCAATCTCATCGTTTTGTTTACGAAACATTTAACGGCGTCATTCCAGATAATTTAGTTATCGATCATATTAACAAAAATAAAAATGATAATCGTTTAGAAAATTTAGATCTAGTTACACCAGAAGAAAACACCCAACGTGGATCTAATTCTGACGGTAATAATTTCAGAAACCCCAGAAGATCAGTTATTTCAGTAAATTTAGAAACTGGAGAAGAAATGAAATTTAAATCAATATCAGCTGCAGCAAAGCATCTTAAAATTCATCCACAAACAGTAATAGACGTTGCCGACGGCAGAACTAAAACAGCAACTTCAATGTCAACTTTTGATAGATTTAGTTTCAGATATGATGATTAATGATATTTCGTAATTCTGTCTTAGTAAGACAGCTATGTGCAAATATCATAATATCATCGCGATCAAATTTTAATGTTATAAAAGCATTTTCATTAAGTTTATTTTTTTCTGCTGCTGTTAGTAATATTTTATGAGAATCACCTTGCATAACAATAACGTCAACGGAATACGAACTATAACCCGACAGACATTTTCGAACTGCTTCAGCTAGTTCGTTATAGTTTAATACATTAACTTTTTGATGATATTTTACCTCGTCAGTCATATCTTATAACAATAAATTAGATAAAAATATATTATAACATGAACTTGATGAAACTACTTGCTGAAATATATGCAGAAGATACAATCGCAGACAATGTTAAAATCACTAGCGACACCGTCGCCGGCGATAAAATCACCACAAAACCACAAGTAATTTTACCAATCACTAGCGATATAATAGACAAATCTTCTAGCTATAGCGAAGATGATATTTTATACAACAATGAATCTGACGATGATAATGAAATAATCACCGTCGTTGACAGAACAAATTACAGCAGACCAACAACTGGACGATATAATGTTAAGTATCATATTGCCAAAAAAATAATAAAATTTAATTTTACTGTTGCCGAACAACAGATATTTTGGCAGCTTATCAGGCCGTTTTTAAATCTAAAAATAACTGGCCAGCAAAGGAGCATAAAATACGATTTCATTTTCGCTAAGATATTTAATTTAATGCCAGTTGATGATGAAAGAAAATTGCATTTAATTTCATTATGTAAACCAATAAAATGTAAATCTGTGCTTGTGAAATACGAACAAATTTATAATAACGTTATTGAATTGACTTAGTTGGTACCCAGCTATTAAATTTATCACTATACCCACGCCACTTAACTAAACTTTTATCACCTTTTCTCCTAATCACTTTTTCGATAACGAAAACATCTTGCTCAGTTTTCTGAAGTTCTTGTTCATAAAAACTACCAATGATCGGTTCCCCTGCCAGATCTTTTAGCGCATATGTTACAGGTATTGTTAAAAGTACTTTATCAACTACAAACACTTCTCCAGTCCAGTTTGGAGTAAATCCTTTTTCAAATGTTTTTTTCGTCAAAGAAATCCGAACCCGATCACCGACTTTAAATTTATGTCTGCGATATATGTTTTCATTTGCAAGAATCGGATTTTTGATTGCGTCGTTTGGCGATAGTTTAGTGGTTCGGTGTTTCGTGTTATTATATTCGTCAACAATGTTTTGTAAATTGTCAATATATTTATTGGTAGTTTTAGCTGTCAAATATTTATGTATTTTTTCGTTTAGAGTGCGATTAAATCTTTCGACGACAACACTTTTACCCTCGTTTCCTGTAACATACTTTTTAATGTTATTTTGTTCTAGAAACTGCTCAAACTTTTTGTTAAAAAACTCAGCTCCATGATCAGTCCAGATTTTATTTGGTTTTCTTTCTGTACTTGTTATTATTTGTTTTAACGCATCAGTCATCGACGTTCCTGTCTTATCCGAAACAGGTACACTAAACGCGTATTTATTAAAAATATCTATGACATTAAACAAGTATTTCTTTGGAGCGCCATCAGCTCCAACGTTAAATTCTGCTAGATTTGATACATCTACTAAATCTATCACCCATTATCATCAACGGCATTTGCGACAACTTTACGTCGCGTAAACTTTTTTTTTTAGGTTTATGTAGCTCAGACGCTAGATCATCGTATAATTCTTTTCCGAGTCCAAGTTTATATTTTGCTGCTATCATTCCCTGAACAAATCTTCTATCAAAACGTTCTCGTAGATTTGTTGGCTCCATGTCACGAAGTTCGTCCAACATTACTTTATCACAATCTGATTTTGAGTTTTCATGATCACGGTAACAGATATCGTGACGCATTGCTATTGAATCAACTTGATTATAAGGCTCCTGTCCTGGCAGCGGATTATCATTTTCATCTAGTTGTTTATCAAGAGGATTATAAGGTCCAGTGTATTTATGGCCTGGCAATGTCCAACCTCCTTTTGGTTTTGGTAATTTGCCAATTAATTTATGTATATCTATACCTGTTCCAATTATTTCTCTGTTGTTACAACGTTGACAGTATGTGACAATTTTATTTTGCTCGAGACATAAATCTCTGTCAGAATCGCACTTGCATATCATTATATCTTTTCAGATTTATAATAATATTTGTTTTCAGTCGTCTACTAAAATAATCCCCCTGACAAAGTCAAGAGGGTAACCAGCTCCAGACGTTTTCTTTAAAAACATAATTTTCTTTCTACCACAAACAGCACAAATACTTTTTAGCATCATTCTATTATTTTTTGTTTTTTCCGTCGTCTCATCCTTATTTTCTGTTTTTAGTTTTACATTTGAGACAATATGTTGACATTATATATTTGTAAGTTTAGATAAAATTTATTGTAAGCTTTAGATAGCTTTACAAAAATTAATTGCAATCTCATCATTAGCGTGAGAAGGTTGCTTATCAAACTGTAAAATAAACTTTAAAAAATTAGAATCTCCGGAGTTCTCACTCCGGGACATCTGTTTAATGAACATTATACAATAATATCCGCAAGCAGAAGTTCCAACAGGTTGAAGTTGATTAGACGAATAATATATTTTTTTGTATTTTTTGTTTATGTATTTTTTTATTACATCGCTCGGAGGAAGTCCAAACGAGTCAAAATAATTGTTATTATAAACTGCTACCCAATGTGTGCCGGATCCGTCATTGAAATCTTGTATATTTATCACACACGAACCACCAGCGGACGACAATGGAATTGCCGCAAGTTCATCTTTAGAATAAACTCCGTGAAATCTGGGAACTGATTTTAGTTTATCAAGTATATCAAAGTTACTTAGCGATGTGGCCGTGTTCCCGGCAATGTTAGACCACGTCCGATTCCTAGCAGATTTGGCAGTAGACTTCCAGCTAGTCCCGCTAAAAGTGGAGCGAACGGAATAATTCCTCCTTGTTTTATTTGATTGCATATGCATTTGTATTCTAGTGTTGGCGATTTTGTTGTTAGCGATTTTGTTGTTAGCGATTTTGTTGTTTTCTTTTTTTTTGTTGGCGATTTTTTTGTTGGCGATTTTGGTGTTGGCGGTTTTGTTGTTGGCGGTTTTGTTGTTGGCGATTTTTTTGTTGGCGATTTTTTTTTCGTTGTGGCATTATAATATATCAATTACATAAAATTCACAATTTTTTTATTCCACTTCCACGAATGATACCACTACCCTCAACAGCTTTTTTCGTTGCGCCAGATATTGCTCCCGACGCTGCTGCTAGTCCTAATGTACCTAACATCGGTAACATTTTTGGTATTATAGTGCTAGCTAGTACTGATAATGCTGGACCAAGAAAACCACCTTTGACGACGATGTCGTTTGCCATCGCTGTTATTTGTGCGGCACTTAAATTTAAAACAAAAGGTTTTTTGCGATCGTATTTATTTTCTTGATTTTTGGTTAACATTAATTTTGTTAAAATACCTGTTTGAGAGCTGGGATTAATCTTTAATGATACCTGTCTCTGCTTTGCAATAGCAGCTGCTAATTTTTTAACTTGACCATCAGTCAAATATATTTCTTTTACAATATATTTTGTCATCTTATATAACGATTGCAGATTAAACTTGGACTGTCATTTTACCTCCAACGGAATCTATCGTAACAAATCTGTCGCTGATCACTAACGTGTATACGTACAATTGCGCTACTGGAACTGCTCCTAATGTCCATGTAATTTCAATATCAGCTGTTGAATCAACTAATCTCTCGCTATGTTTGCTAACATCAAAATAAAATATTGGATAAAGTGTACGAAATTCCTCTACTGATATCTGAGATCCATCTTCAACATCTTGATATTTTTGTACTGCGTCGAGTAGGTACATGTACGGTTGAGTAACATTTTTATTAGCATCATCTGTAAAATTACATTCTATCGCTCGTTCTGGATACTGCTTCGAATTTAGTCTAGCATATATTCGTCTAATATTAGCGTTATCAAATATCGCATTATTTTGTTCTTGACTACCACGTTGCGCTTGCTGTTGAAATACGACAAACAATTGTCTCGGCAGTTGTTCACTTGATGTTGTTGTAACTCGCCATGTATAGTCAGTAGTATTTGGAACCGCTGTTTGATATATTTTATGCTGCTGAAAATAAATTTTGTTTGTATGTTTCTCAAGCATACTATTTAGTTCTGCCGCTTTTGTGATTGACGGAGTTATACGCGGCATCCACAGCGCAAGTTTGTTTATGATAAACTGTACATCAGCTCCGCCTGACCTAAACAGACAGCCGTTTTGTTCTGCCCGATCTAAAATAAGTGTATGTTTAACTCCACGAAATACTTTATCATAATCGCGACAAAAGCCAAATATTGTACTTAACGGAAGCATCATTGTAATTTGACGTGATCCTGCTGTAAGTGATCTTCGCCTAGCAAAACCTTCATTATAACGTGGATTTTTTACGTCAATTGTGTTGTTGATTAAATCTAACATTGCGACAGCATCTACAACTGCTCCTGGTGGAGTTATACCAAGATTAATACAAGCTGCAGTAAGTGAGACTCTCACAGCGTCTGCGTTAGCGCCTGCAGCTGGTGCGACTATACCTAGTGCAGCTGCATTAACAATAAGAAAAGTTCTTACAATTGGAAGATCTGCAGCAGCATCAGCTCCATGTACCAAAACACCTTTCGAGAAAAGTTCGGTTGATTCTGCTATACCACGTCCAGTATCTTTAAACCACACCATGTTCGTTGCAGTTGATCTCGAGTAATCATCGGAAAACGAAATAATATTTAAGATTGTACTTGCAACTTGTAAGTGACTTGAAATATCTTCTACAGTTTGATTAGCTAGTTGATATCTTGCACTTTTGAATAAACACCAGCCGTTATTTATAAGAGCTACTTCTGCTCCAGCTGCAATTGCAACAGGCGGATTAGCTGTTGTCATAATCTGACCGCGAACTTCTAACATTGCCTTATGAGGCAGTAGAAATGTATCTTCGTCTCGAGTATTAAATGTTCTAATACCAGTTTTATTTGGTTCATTAGAATTTTCATCGAGATACTCAACGTACTCAAATTCTGTTACAGTGTCATCGGTGTCATAAGTTTCTGCTAAATTGAAATAATTTTTAACAGACATTTTTTATTTATTAGATTATATAAAATTTTATTGCGGCGCCGTTACTTTAGATATTAATTTTTGTATAATCTGCTCGCCTTTCGGTGACAAAAGTTTTTTCGTTGTTGTTATCATAGCACGTTGAGTTTCTTTTGTTGGAGCGATTTCTGATATAACTTGCTTTATATCAGATGCAGACGGTGGATCTCCTTTTATTTTATCAGCTATTTTTTGTCCCACCGCAGTCCCAGCGGCAGATGCAGCCCCAGTTGCAAAAGCTTTACCTGCGTCTAGTGCAATTGATGCAACTTTACGCGCAATTCCCGGAACATTTTCAATAACTTTAGTAAATATACTTCCAAAAAATCCCCCTACTATTTTTCTCCGATAATTTTTTTTCCTCTGTTTCATTATATTTGAGGTTGCATAATTTTTATTGTCAATCACGAAGTCGCAAAACTTTGTTATTGTACACGCCTATGCAACGCGTAGGTGTAAATAATATGTAACAATTTCGTTATTCACATCTATTTGTCTCCCCGACTGGTCTGTTAATTGCATTGTGATGCTTGTGATTTGATTCTCAACTATAAGCGGATAATAGATAATATGACGTGGATTAATTTGCATAAGAGATCCTGGCGGAACTTCTGGTGAGAAACTGTAAATTGTTTGTCCCTTACTGCCTTTTGATGTGTGAGATCCAGATGCAATAGAACAATTAACAAGTATTGTGTTTACTTCTGTTATATTTACTGGCAGTTCACCGTCATATGTAATAGCCTGATCAAGAGCACTATAAACTTTACCAGTGAATCCTATCAGTTGTGAAATACTTTTTTCTCTTGGTTCAAAACTGATAGTCATATTTCTCAGTGTTATCCTAGCTCGTAACGTGTTATAATTCGCTGCCAGCTCGAAATTATCAGCCACACCACCAGCTTTTGTTATTATTTCTTTTATAACCCTGTTTAGATCAGAAATGTTATAAGCTCCTTGTGGAATTTTTAATCTTCTTATTATAGATATTGGAGATGCTGTAACCGGAGTAAATGAAATTTCATTATTAACATCAGTTTTCACGTTAGCCATGGCATTCCAACAAGTACAAGAAATTAATCCAATCTCATATTGTTTAGCAGGATCAAGTTGTATTGGTGGGTTGTAATTTACTGTAAAATTTGCACTATTTCCTTCTATTTGACTTGAGTCTAGCAATAGTGTTGTTGACATTGTTATTTATTATATTTTTTATAAAATTAAATCGCCTAGATTAAGTCCTTTGATTTATATTAAGTCGCGGTGTAAAGTTTCATACTCGTCAGATGTTAATAAATTTTCTGATCTTAGATGATCAAGTATATCAACAATTTCATTGTCAATTTCAGCACTAACATTCCCAGCTTCTTTTGATGATATTAATAGCATTAATCTGCCTATCATTTCAGCGGTTGATGTAAATATTTTTACACCTTCTCCAGTTTTTGATAATACAGATTTTTTATAGTTTTTAACTCGATTATCATCGACTGATTTAAATTTCCTATGAAAATTCCACCCTTTTCCATATTCTCTTTTTCTATAATCTTCCGCTGCTGTTTTTAAGGTATCAGCGATAATACCTTTCCTAATTATATCAGAGAACAGAATCATATCGTCTTGTTCTGTGGCTTCATTTAATTTATCGTCATTATTTTTACCATCATCTATTATTTTATTTAATTTATCATTAAGTTCGTTGTATTTTTCTTCTGACCAAGTTCTTATTTTATCAATATCTTTTATATTATTATCATTTAAAAAAATATTATACTCCTCATCTATTTTTTTAAGATTTGCTTGTTTTCTAAAATATTGTCTTTTCTGTCCAATTTCCATATACTTTACTGTTAACTTGCCAACTCTTTCTTGTTCTTTTTCAATATCTTCTATTTTTTCTGATATTTCACTTAAAATATTTCTAATTTCATATGAAGTTAATTCTGCTAATCTTCTTTCAAATAAAATCGGATTATTGATCAGCCGGTTTAGTTCAGCTTGCCTAGCGGTGGGATCAGCAATATTTTTTACAAGTGCCTCAGCTAAGATTCTTTTTTCCTCATCAGATCTAGCAATAATTTTTGCAGCAGTTTCTTCTTGTTGTTCTTTAACTAGTCCAATCAAACCTTTTTCTTGTAGTTGCTTAAGTTCTTCTTCTGACAGTGTCTTAGTTTCAGGTTGTTTCCCAAGAAGTGCTTCAGTAACTGGTTTGAGAATCGTAGCTGTTGTTTCTGCAGCAGTTACTTGCCCACATCGTGCCTGTTGTACCTTTTGCTTAAATGCTGATTGAGATTGAGCAAGTTTTTTCAGATCTTCTATATGTTTTCTATATTTTGCTTGTTTGTCCATAATTATTATATATAAATTTTATAAAATTGAAACGCCTTACTGTAAGTAAGTGTTAATACAACAGCGAAACATTTTAGTTGGATCATATGTAAGTTTATCAAATAAGAAGAAGTTATATTTATCTTTTGTAGCTTTATGATAAAGTTCGATAAATTTATCTTTTGTTACGTCACCACATTGTTCGTTCGCAATATTTCTGACGTCAACATTGTCCAATCCTGGAAATAATATAAAACAACCGGTATTTCGCCTAATAAATCTGTCAACATTATAAAAACCTTGAGCTAAATAAATAGAATTACACTTTTTATTTCGCGATAGTGAAAAATATGATCTTATTTTATTCATCTCCGTATTATTTAGCGGAATATCGTCAAAAACTACTATCTTATGTTCAGATGCATCAAGTTGATTAACTGGAATAAGATCTTCTGGCTGTCTGATTATAAAAAAATCTTCACCAGCCTCAAGATCATCACGAAGTTTGTTATTATATTCGCTTAGTAGCTCGTACTTATCTTGCTGTGGATTAATTGTATAAATATAAACTCGATCGTAGTTAAAATTATCGCCGAGAAGTAAGTTCATAAGCAAATTTGTTTTTCCCGATCCAGTTCGCACAACAATAAGATAATGACAATCTGGAAGTTCATTGTTATATTTATGTTTTACCAACCGCTCGGTATCAAAGTTTAATATCGACGCCATCGTTGTTATATAATTTTATGTAATATTAAACTAACTAATGTTGACAATTTTATGTAAGACAATAAATAATGAGCTACTATACAAAATTTGGAACATTAACAGGAGATTTATTGACTGAAGGTTATCAAGGTGACTTATCTAAGTACGCAACTCTTGATCAGCTAAGAAATGAAATCGATAATTTATTAAATATCACAAGTGTGGATCAAAATGAAGTTGTTATTTTCCAGGATAAACAAGGACGATTAAAGACGAGTAATGTACAACTGTCAAATGTACTTCTACGAATTCCCACCGCGGTTGTTAATAATATTGTTACTTTTACAAATCAAGGTAAGATACAAGATTCCGGTAACTCGATTAACGATTATATCAAAAAAGCTGGTGATTCATTTACAGGTAGCATTATTATGAATCAAAATAAAATTATAGACCTTGGAAACCCAGCCGCAGATGCGGACGCCGCAACAAAAAAATATGTCGACGATCAAGAATCTAAGTACGTATTGGCCAACGGCGGCATAATGCGTGCATTTCTCAACATGAACAATAACGGCATTAATAATCTTAGAACACCGGAATATGATTTTGATGCTGCAACGAAAAAGTATGTTGATGATAAGGAAATTCTTATTTCAACTTCGTTAAAAACAATTGGTGATGAAATGACTACACTTAGTGCTACTTTTTATAAAAATCTAGAAACGTTCTTAAATTTTCGTAGAAACATAAACAAAATCATTAAAGATTTTTTGGGGGAACAACCAACCGTTGAAATAAAACTAGCCGACATTAATACGAAACTCAACGACATTGTCAGTGGAATACCTAATATTGTTCAAAAAACTAATCTGATTAAAATTCCACATGGACAAATTAAAAATATCGTATATACAGTAGCATCAGGATCATCAACATGGACACCACAAAATAACACACTCGAACATACCGTAGAAGTAAGTGGGTTATACAGGTTATCTATTTACGGTTCGGAAATTACTGCGGCAACTTCATTATCACCGAATGAATATCATAATCCTCTATTGGTGATGCTAAGCAAGAATATGATAGAAACCTTTACGCTGATATCAACGGAAATGCCTCCGAGACGTTACTGGTGGTGCCTAGAATTTATAGCTGAAACACCACCATAAGTAATAATTACTTATTCATAGCTGAAACACCACAATTAATTACTTAATCAAACCAGAACCAACATTTTTGTAAATTAATATTATATAATGAAAAAATATATATTTGATTTCAATCATATTTCAAAAGAAATTCCAAAACAAGATGTGGACGCTCTAATGCAATATTACAAATTTTATCATAAAAAACTTTGGTGCGTGAAAAAATGTTATAAATATTATAACAAAATATTTCGAGTAATATCATATTTACCGCTGTTATTGACCGGATCTGGTATAATTTCAAGTGGTGCATCATTAAACCCGTTTTTGCTAATAATATCGGGCATTGGTGTTTCTCTTGAAACAGTATGTAAAAAGATAGAACCTCGACTCGCGACTAAAAAAAATAGTTGCCAAACGGCTAGTATCACCTATAAAAAATTACTTGATCAGATACGATCTTACTTGCTTGGTATACAATATGATATGGACGATTTAATACGCGAGTTCCGTATTATTGACAGTATGTTAACAGATATTCTACCAATGAGGGTTAGCAAGTATGAAAAAGATTATCAAAAAAAGTATGATAATGAGAGGGTATGAAATATTATCTAAACTTAAGAATAATGTACTTACCTTTCTCGCTTTGTGAATATCCGCTTGAACGCTATCACATAATGATTCCAAACGTTAAAAATATTACAGGTGTAATAATTTCCGCTTGTGATCTTTCGTACAGCATGTTACCTGGTCAAACTCCTGCAGACTGATTTATAAAGGGCGTCTTGCCTTTTATATACTGCATTCAGTCTAGTTCGAGAACATTCTACGCATGCGCATTACGTTCTGGCAAATTCCACATAATCACACGATCTCTGTATGACTCATGCAATAGTCATGCTTGTTATTAAAGATAGTGAGTTACCTGTGTACCTGGCTTCCTTATTAGGTAATGTAGTTGAAGTTTTAACAGGGCAGAGGAGGGGGTAATGTGTATTTGTTTGGAGGGTGGGAGTAGTAGTAGAGGAAAAAAAAGGGTTGGGCTAAAACCCTGGTTTATCTTTACTACTATTAAGGCAACCACACATTCTATGTGAGAAATGTTCATTGCTTTCATTCATTCATCAATTTTATAAAAAAAAAAAAGGTAGTGTGATATTTATTGTCCACTGACTGCTTAACATTTTGCTGTAGATCCCAAATTTAACATATACCCGTGTTTCGCAGCACAGGCTACGAACAGTGTTGCAAAGTTTTAGCAAATCTAAGGGCGGGAAAAAAAAACAGCACCAAAACGCGCCTTGTTCTTTCCACAGTGTAAACTGAGAGAAAATAGGTCGAGTATTGTTACATTTTTTTTCTGAACGCATGTTTTGGTTTTAGAATTCCGAGTTAACCATAGGCAGATTTATACAGTGCAATGTCTCTCAAGTCATTCTTGAAAAAGCCGTGTGTTTGCTGCCTTTCTGAAGACCCCCCCCCCCAACAAAACGGTAGATTTAATGTTAGAAATTTTTTCCGTGACACATTCCAGTGTCAAACTAGGATAAAGCTAAGGTACCTGAGTTGTACAAGCTCAAGTCAACTCAAGATTTTATTTCATCCAACGATTTACTGATGGAAAGATAAAAAGTCGTCCTACAATTTTTATAGTGTAAGTTTTAGAAAAAAAATTACATTACAAACATAACAGTTCACGTAATTATGGTGAACTACTGATCACAGTTTTCGAGGTATCTTCCAACGGGAACAGATGCCATTAGATTTCAATCAAAATTACGGAGAGAGAGAGAGAGAGAGAGAGAGAGAGAGAGAGCGAGAGAGAGAATGTTATTCCTACTTTTTCAAATATCACGACTGTTATGTTTGTATGGTACGTTTTCCTTACGAAATTTCAAAAACTCACATCTCATTGAAATAATTACTATAGGAAAAAAAAAAAACACTATTGTAAAGTATCAGAAGTGTGAACTGGAGACATAGCCTACTAAAATCATTCTGTCAAAAACCTCATGTAAAGTTCTCACAGAAGAGTACATCCTAACATGCCGTGATGTATTTCGCAATAAGGCTGAAATTTCCACGAGTCACCCATGGTACGATTGTTTGTGCATTAATTTTATTGTTTGTAAAGTGACTAGTGGACAGGTACTGAAAAACATGTCTGTTCTTCTCGCTGTGCGAATAACAACTGAAGCCGACTTGAAGCTAAGGCGGTGGAAAATATCGGTTAGCCAATGAAGTCACTTACAATGAGTGACGCATTGTTTGGTTCTAAATTCAAGGCAGGTAGTGCAGTGGTCAGGCGCAGAAAATAAACGTCTGATCTTGTCACTGTGCGAAGAGCGACTGAAGGAGATTCGAAGCTAAGGTGGTAGAAAATAGGTGTAGCCAATAAAATTGCTTCTAACGACTGACGTATTGTTTTGCCTAGGCTCTTGCATTTTTACCATTGCAGTGCAGACTGACTGGAGTGTGAACTTACAATCCTGTGTTGTGTACCATTTCTTCTTTTCACATCAAATACTTAACTGTGCCATTGTTGTTCGCGTTTTGAAACTGAGTAAAACAAAATAGTTTCTCACTTGGACATTTTGACATACACACATTCGCATAGGTAGAGAGAAATAATATAGTATTGAGTGGTAGTTTTTTTTTTATTTATTCAAACTAGTGAATTTGGGGATTGTATGAAGTAAATAAACTAAAGTACAATGAACCTCAAGAGTGATAACCCAAGCTGTCTGTCCATTGATGTATATACTTACATCAGAAGAAATATAATCTCTAAAACACAAAGATATAAGGAATGAACACAAAGAGAGCAAACTGTAGTAACAAAGGTATGTTTTCCTTCACGTCCGCGTAACTTAAAGTTTCAATCTCCTTGCAAGACAAACTTGGTACCTTTGAGCCAAACTGGATTATGGCTGTCAGATCTACGACTCGGCCAACAAATATCAACTAGCCAAGCTGGATAGTATTCAACACAAGGCACTTAGAATTTGCACGGGAACACTACCAAATACATCACTAGACGAATTGCAGATCATCACCGGAGAGCTGCCGCTAACTCTCAGACGAAAGGAACAGATACTCCGTTATGCCATCCGGATCTCCTCACACCCCATTTCCAATCCAG
The DNA here is from genome assembly GCA_016617855.1 of Megalonaias nervosa. Taxonomy (NCBI): domain Eukaryota; kingdom Metazoa; phylum Mollusca; class Bivalvia; order Unionida; family Unionidae; genus Megalonaias; species Megalonaias nervosa. Next base: position 51,862 of record JAECUM010015357.1, read on the forward strand.
TGAGACAAGCCATTGAAAGATCCAACATTCCCTTCAACCCAAAGTGCTCTAAACCGCTGCCAGCCGCCAAGAAGATACACACTCTCAAGATGGAACTGAACATCGGAGAACTACAAGTAGAACCACTAATCAACATAGACCCCACCCCATGGAAAAACACCACACCTAACCTTAATTTTCAGGTTCATAAAATGGAACGGAAACAACACAATCCATGGAAGTTAATGGCAGAAATCCACGCATTATTGGATGAATCATATACCCAGTACACTCACATCTACACAGATGGATCGAAGTCACAAGAGCTTCACCGAACAGCAGCTGCAATGGTGGTACCAGCACAGAATATCACAATCCGAGCCAGACTCCCAGATGGCACCTCAATATACACAGCAGAACTATGGGCAATTTTACAGGCACTTAAATGGACTAAATCACAAGGAGAACGGCAATACCTCATCATCAGCGACTCCTTGAGTGTACTTAAATCCATAGAATCCGGCTCATCTAAAAGCAGGAAGAATATGCTCCAAGAAACCCTGATGCGTCTACGGGAATTGGAATTGAACCATTTCCAGGTAGAATTCTTATGGGTTCCCTCACATATCAACTTGGTTGGGAATGACAAAGCAGACAGAGCAGCTAAGCAGAGCCTACAGGACCCAGATGTACAACCATTAGACCCCAGCGTTCAAGAACTCTACGGTACAGTCACCACAGCCATTAAACAACAATGGCAGCACCAATGGGACCTTTCAGAAAAAGGAAGAACACTACACCAACTTCAACCGAACATTAGAAGAGGGCTTCCTATCCATCTTGAACTTTCTGCAAAAGACCAACAAATAGTGAATAGATTGAGGACAGGTAAAACACTCATCAGAACCAGTCATGGAACAGACGCCAGTCTCAACTGCCAGACATGCAACCTTCCAGACACCATTGACCATATTTTCAATGAATGCAGACAATACACTCGATCAAGGAAAATCTTCACCGATTTCCAGGCTAAGATAGGAGCACCAACCACATACCCCGACTGCCTTGATGGGAAGAAAAACTCTAACCTCCAGAGCACATGCAACAACATCATCAGATTCCTCAAGGATGTTAATAAATATCAATATATATAACGAATTTACAACATGCATATTAACATTGATGAATAAAGAAATCAAAATGATACACTTGATTCCTTGTTACTACAATTCATATTCTCATAATATATTTTCTATACATTCTTCATCTTTCCATCAAATGCATTAATTTTACTCTTCATTCCAATAGGAAATTTTAACATAGATATTAAAATTGTTGAATAAAAACTATATATGATATTCTTGACTCTTTATTAGTATCGTTTTTATACCACTATTATGGATTATAAGCATTTTACATATCTGTATTCTAATTTATATTAAAAAAGTTATGATAGGAATAGTAATGAACCTTTAATACATACTAAACCAAATTAGCATTATTAACCTTATTATCTAAATACACATAAAATAAAATCAGACAATGACTTGGACGTTATCAGTACTTGGGACAGTAAATAAATTTACCGTGTTTCACAAGACTAGAATTCCATCCTGTGACACAAAGACTCCATCTATATATATATATATATATATATATATATATATATATATATATATATATATATATATCCAAAATAAAATAAAAAAGTGGGGGGGGTTGTTCTCTTTTAATAAGACATCTGTTCTCATGCTCTGTATTAATCGGGGCAAACAATATGAGTCTACATGTTCTTATGTGTATACACTTCTAAGTATATACATGATTATTATTGAAGGATTTCCATTAGCATATTAGTGATATAGTGATCCAACGATTCAAGGATTAAATGTTCAACGATGAAGCCACATCAATAGAGGAGACAGTGCTTACAAGTGCAATCAACTATTTAACTCATCACTAGCCGCATGCAACTATAAAATTATTACCACGACAAAGCCACAACCACATCCAGACAAAAATAAATACCCAGGAGGAAAGTTCCAGACAATTCAAGAAATAAGATGAAATCAGAAAAGGAGGACCAAAGCCATTCAACTTATAAAGTCTCTGAGGAAACAAAATTCAATAGGAAACCAGAACAAATTGTCTACAAGCCACTTGCTACGAAACAGCGACTGATATCAGCTGAATATATGAAGAGGGACACAAATTAACAGAAATTCATATCCACAAGGAGCTTATAATAATTTACAATTTGCCACTAGAGAAAAGATGTAACCTTCACACGTCAATACAGAAAAGATGCAACTTTCCAACTCTATTTGCCAAACTCAATCAAAACCAAAAGACAGTCCAGGATGTTTTACCTGCTGTCCAAAATTTCCCCTCCCGCACGCATTCAACAAAATCTTACCAACATCACATAAGAGTCAGTTCAGGATACTCTCACCTGCTGTACTCGAACACAGAGTTTAAAAAAAAAAAGGGGGGGGGGAGGCAGTCCAGGAAGCTCTACCTGCTGCCCCATAAATACCCTCGTCTCTGTCGACAAGTATCAAAGCAAGAGACAGTCCAGGAAGCTCTACCTGCTGCCTCACAATCCCCCTCCCCACACGCACACAAGCACCTACGCTGGGAACATCAAACAGGTGCTAGGAAAATGTACTAGCAATACCTGGGTGGAATCCTGAACTTGGCAAGCCAGTGCTGAGCTAAGATTTTCTACCATGACCCTGGCATATGGGTGTTGGTCGAAATATGGTCAGGGACAGTACAGGATACACCCCACCTGCTGCCCTAAAATTCCGGAAAACCATTAAAACCCTCTTTAGGACAAAAGGTACACTATATTTGGCCGTGTGTATAGGAAGCTCTACCTGCTGCCCCATAACTTTCAAATTTGCCGACAAGCATCCAAGCAAGGGGTAGTCCAGGAAGCTCTACCTGCTGCCCCACAAACCCCCTCCCCTCTGTTTTTTTTTTTTTTTTTTTTTGGACAAGCATCAAAGCAAGGGTTAGTCCAGGAAGCTCTACCTGCTGCCCCATAACTCTCAAATTTGCCGACAAGCATCAAAGCAAGGGGCAGTCCAGGAAGCTTTACCTGCTGCCCCACAAACCCCCTCCCCTCTGCCGACAAGCGTCAAAGCAAGGGGCAGTCCAGGAAGCTCTACCTGCTGCCCCCATAACTCTCAAATTTGCCGACAAGCATCAAAGCAAGAGGCAGTCCAGGAAGCTCTACCTGCTGCCCCACAAACCCCCTCCCCTCACACACACACAAGCACCTACGCTGGGAACATCAAACAG
>JAECUM010015358.1:0-63504 GCA_016617855.1 Megalonaias nervosa
AAAACAAATATTTGTAGCCACGATTGTAGGTGGCTAAATGAGAGACATCGGCTAAATCGGTTTGCCATTGGTGATCGATACCCTCCACTTGGGTGCGACTTCTGGAAAATTTTCGTCGAATGGGTTTGTGTAAGGTGTACGTGGCTTGTTCTTGCAACCAGCGTTGCACCTGAGGTAAACGGATACTTTTCAGTCGAGTTTTGGCAGCACGATACAATTTCTGAACTCCTCCGTAACCTGCAGGATGAGCTGGATCGTAGTAAATGCTGGTTAACACCTTCTCCATGTTTTAATAAGTAATCCAATTTTCACGAATGCTAGTCTGAATGGAAGGAGGGGGTGGTTTGGAAACGGTCTTACGTGTCCGATGTGCCACGGGCGTAGAAGTGAAAGGTAGTGGTGGTGGTAATGGAATGGCTTTGGTCTTCTTTTCTTTTTTCACTTCTGGTTTCCCTTCTTTCTTTTTCACCTCTGTCGAAGGTGGAGTAGACATCATCTTTTTAACCCAAGCTTTAAGTTCTTCTCGTTGCGGTGTAGGGGAAGGGGTCAACAAGCACGCTGCAATCTTACTAGGAATGGGAGCTGCTGACGGTGTTTGAAAAACTTCTCGTGCCTCTTCTTCCTCAGGCCTTCGTGGGGTTGTGTCTGTCTTGACCGCTGGTGGTGGTGGTAGTGGTGGTGGTGGGGATGGACTTTTCATCAAGGCCTTAAAATCTTTCAGAGTGGGTGGAGCTGTTTCGTCTAAAGCTTTCTGGTGAAAGAGTTGCAGTCGTTGCAATAATTGACCGTACCGTTGCGATTTTTTTTTTTTTTTCAAATCGCTGCGATCCATCAACGATTGCAGTTCGTGTTGTATCTGGGACATCTCGGTCAAATGAGGATTGTGTGGTAAATGTGGGGTTCGTTGTTCTTGCCAACGATGGTATTCCATCCATCGTTTGTAAGGGACTAAAGCTAGTTTTCGTCCTTCCATCAGATTTCAAGGATCACGTCTGAGATCCTTTGATTTCAGAGGTCCCTTTTATCTTCTTGGTCCTTTTGATCTTCATCCTCCCATGTTTCCCAATACTCCTTGCAGCAAGGGTCCTCCTATTGTTCCCATGACTCCTTTCAGTAAGGGTCCTCCTATTGTACCCATGACTCCTTTCAGTAACATGGGTAAAAAGGGTAAAATTCCTCCGCGTTGCACCAACATCTTTTTCTTTTGACGAATAGGTATTTTCTTTTGGATCATTTGACGAAGAACGTGTCGATGTTTGCCTAAGCATTCTTTCTGGTGTTTAGACAAAGGTATTGTGCCTTTCAAGACATTCAGACAACATTCGCACACGGTATCAATAACATCTTTGGAGGCTGTTTGAATGAGTTTTTTCGCATGGGTGAAGGAGCTTTGGACAGGACGGACAACATGTCCCAATGTTTGGCTAAACGAGGTGGCAGTCCTTTCCTTTTCTTTCCTTTGGAGGTAGAAGAGGAATGTCTTTTTTGGGGTGACATCTTTCTCAGTGGGTTTGTTGGTTCCGTGGCATACAACAAAAAAAATTCACTAACGTCAATGACTGTCGCACGGTCTTTTATCCTTTTGGGGGACTATCGCTTTGTCATAAAGGTGACGATGTGTTTTCCAAAATCACCAAAGAATCCTCCTCTTTGGTGACTCCTCTTTTTCTTTGGACGAGTGTGCCTTTTCTGGGGGTGACGTCGATGTTTGACTAAGCGCTTCTTAGGATGACGTGACTGTCTTTTTCGTTTTCCTTTTCCTTTTTGGACCGAAGAAGAAGAACGACGATGGTAACGGTGTACACTTCTTGGAGGGAACATCTTTGGACGTGCAGTAGCACAAAAAAATACTGATCCGTATGGCTTGCCTCAGGTCATTTTATACTGGAATGCGTCGCCACTGATTGTCTTTACGTCGTATCAACTTGATGACAGGCAACACACGCCGTGGAGGAGTTCGCAACGGACTAAATCGAGACAGTTCTTGCTTGGACAAATCCAGTAAACTCTGTAACACACCCGTTCTCTCTTGGACTTTGACTTTGGGGGCAGGTACTTTGTGAGCCGCGGCTACTGCCGCTAAAGAGGAAGAGGGTGCCACTGCTGGAGGAGAAGTTGTTGGAGACACTCTCTTGCGAGTAAAAGCTGTTTTCTGTGGGCTTTTCTTTTTCTTTTTCTGAGGTTGTGACCTGGTCTTGACACCCTTGCTCTTTTTCTTTTTCTTCTGGGTACGTTTGGGTGTGGCTTTTTTCTTGGGGACAACTTTGGGAGCATTAGGATCCCATTTTAAGAGGGAACGAATGATGACACCTCCTAAAGATCCACTTCCTCCAGGTTTCAAAATGATTTGCTTTTTGGTTTGAGTGTCGATGCGAGGATCGGCTAGTTGCGTCAAGGCAACTTTGTTTCTCTCAAAAAACGTTTGGTTTGATGTGGAATCTGAATGATGCCTTGCAGTAATTGACGTGCTGTCACCGTAAACCATCGTAAGACTTCTTTGAGCCTAGCTTCTAAGACACGAGCACGTATTTGTGGATTTTTTTCGCGACTGATGCCGTACAAGGCACGAATCAATTTAATGGGAAGATGAGACTGAAGGGACGTCATGTTGACAATGTGTGAGACAGAGTCCAAGTGACCGAGGTTTTTATAGATTTTTTGGGTGATTAAGTCGACGACGGAGACGTGTACACGATAGGTCCTCCGTCTTGGCACCAGGGGTGAAACAGATGGGTACGAAATCGCAAATAATCGGGAGTAGTGGGTTTTAAATCCACGAGTAAATAAGCGTGTGGGGTTTGAGTGGCATCGTCGTACGCATGAATCAGCCAAGGCGTTCCTAACTGTTTGGCTAAGACTTGTACTTGCGATTTATCTCTAGGGCTTTTAAACAACACCAAGTAATGAGCATTGAGACTGATGGTACGATGGGCTTTACTTTGTTGAAACAAATTTTGGGTAATGTAAATGACACTGGCATTACGATGATGCCCTTTGCGCGTAAACTAGAGTTTAATTTCTTCTTCGTCTTCTCCTAACATGTCGTCAAAAATAACCAAATGAGTTTGACTAGGGTCAGACACGATTCCGTCGTCTTCGACAGGAATGCCTTCTTGACTTTCTCGCAGAAGGCTGTACGCCGATTGCCACTCTTTATAGCACCACACGATACGTTGAGGAGGACGATCGATCAAATGATGTTTATGTTCGATCAAACGTTTGACAAATTCGGTTTTGCCTGAACCGCTTGGTCCAGCAATAAGCATGTTAAAGGGATGGCGAAGATACAAGGCCTCCCAACTAGTCCGATCTATGTGTTCGTCAATGACTTTGACAGTGGAGGAAGAGGGAGCAGAGACAGTAGAGGTAGCCATAGTAGTAGTAGTGTAATAAAATGTCACTTGTGACACGAAGACAGACAAGACAAGAGTTTTTATACTTTTTCAGGACACGTTTATTGTCATCCTTATTAGTGAACAACACGAAAGACAAAAATACATAAAAGCCATATGGTTAAGTACAGGAATAAAAAACACAACAAAACGACCATAGTGGAATATAAACAAGTCTCTGTACAACATTTTTTGTGATCAAGAGGTGAAATCGTAGGAGTAGTGTGTAATGTTCTGAGAGTCTGTACATTCCTTGGTTCAGTCACACAAGGGTCCTCCCGAAATGGTCTTTCAGGAATGTCAATGACAGTCCTGTCTTGAAGAGAGTGGTTTTCCTCGGTGACAGACTGTTCTTCTGGTATTGACACTAACACAGGTTTAAAAGTGACTTTTTTCACGGAACGTTTTAATGTTTTAGGATTACAAATCTTGGGCATAGTGTGCCACTTCTTTAGCCCAAGCCTCAAACCCCAAACTTTTCCAGTCACGTACATCTGTCCAGTGAGGGTGTAAGTCACAAGCTACACACACGTCGTCGTACACATCTTCAGTACCTAAAAGTTGACGAATCTTGTTTTCCCGTAGAGGTTGAGAAGTATCCAAATGAAAGCGCAAAGCTTTGAGGAGAATGAGTCTCTCGTGGACATTTAAAGGGATCACTTTCATGTTTTGTTTTGGAGTAATAGGTACTGTTCGTAAAGAGTCCACAAAGAATCAGCTGGTAAACGAAATCCCAGAAAGCAAGTCACTAAGACACACACTACACGTCGACCCCAATTCAATGGAGACAGTTCTCGTAATAGGTGTTGGTAATCCTCTACCGTTTGAATACTGTCATTGATTTCCTTCCACGGAATCTGTTGTATCACGAATGATAAAGGTCGTGGCATGGTAGAACGTTTTTATACCCTCTTTTTTCGGCAGCTATAAGTGTACTTTTTGCACAGAAGTGGTCGTATTCCGTCGGCGTATCTAAAATATTTAGTCACTAACTTGCACATCACACGTCGTTCAGAAGTTTCCTCTTCAACTAAGTTTACATTGTGTACAAGATTTTGGTAACCCTCTAACTCTTCTTCTGGAATTCGATGCAGTAAGTGTACCTGGTAGTAAAAATAATCACTATCAGCAACACAATTCTTCTTGCTCACGAGTAGTTGATCAATGTCTGACCACTGGAACACTTTCATCAGAATCAATCCTCTTATAGCATTTAGGTACCAGTGGTTCCAACATCGGTGACGTAACGGATGCAATGATTCTTTTCTTTTCACTTGTATTTTGACGAACTCACAGTAAATGCATTCTCTCAATTCCACAGGCAAAGCACGAATGTTCTCTTGTAAAGTATCCATAACCATGTCAGTCAAACACTTCTCCTAGAGCGAAAGTAATGAACGTAGTGGGTAATTTCTGACCACTGCCATTCCAGGAAACGGTCAAGAATGTCAATAAAATCTTCAAATGTAAATGGTCTAAAGCGAAATAGTAGAACGAACGCACACTTGATCCAGATAAATCGGACTTGTTTGTTGACTTTGGTCAATTTCCTCTTATGAATTTCTCGACACAAATGTTCTACAGTCACTAATTGAGATTTGACTCTGGCAAGTCCCTGCCATATGTCCTTGTAGATCTTCTCTTGCAATTCGTTTGGTAATCTTTGAAGATTATTTTTACATCGGGTTTAAATACTTGTCTAGGGATTGTCCAACGTTTGACTCCTAACTCCGTAGCTAGCTTTTTACACAACATGGTAGGGTCACTTCAATGACGAGGTCCCACTAAAGGCAGGTAGTGACACTCTGGAGACCATCGAGCATGTTCCAGGTAAGCGCAATCTTTCTTCTCCCATTCGTGAAGTGAGACACCGCAACTGAAGCACTTGACTTTATCTCCTTCGCCCAAGTAGATAAATCCAGCTCTGGCTAATTCTTCGGGGGTAGGTCCTCCTAGATATTTTGGCCATTTTCCTTGGAAGGTTTGCAATCGACTTTCAAAATCACAGTATTCTGGCAAACGCACAGGGAACGAATATTCGTCTTTCACAGGTTCATTTCGATGAGGGTACGGTGAAATCCTTAGGAGTTTGCTCAGTTTTACATGACATCCGTAGGGTGGTAGTCGCATGGTTTCCTGTGGAGGTGGACATCCACCATGAAAACCAGTAAAGTGAAAAGGTGTGCGATAACGAGTGGCATCGCTTTCACATCCGTCAGGTTTGACACGTACAGCATCACTTTCCATGGTAGGCATGGTAGTAGAAGTAGTAGTTATAGCAAAGTTCCCATGATGATGTGGTACTGAATCACTAAGGTCATAGCGTACGGCATCCCTACCATCGCAAGGCACAGCATCGTACTTGAGTTTACTCTTACTGGATACTTGCTGTGTGAATGGATTCATCTTTCTCGCTTAGCAATGGTAGTCACAATGAACTATCGACCTTGAACGTTGTCCCTTTTTATATGCTGACCAATATCGGCATGACCGTACGGTAAAGTGAAGTGATTGGGAAGCCGAACTCGCTTCTGGTACACGATTTGATAAACTTTTTCCAAGGGTCGACTGACGATTTGGTGTGTGGGTAAACGTACAATCTTGTGCGGTTCGTGGGTGGTCACTTTAAAGTTTCGATCCTGTCCAGACTGCAAGGCTTCTTTCAATATGCTAAAGTTCACCACTCGACTGGTGCGATAATTGAGAGTCAATCCTTTCACTTTACACTCCGTGTGCACTTCTCCTTGTGGGTCTCGGTATTCGTAGCCGTAATTTTGGGACCGCCACTTGTAAAACTTAGAATCTTGTCGTCGGGATGCTCGTCCGTCCAGGCTCCTAAACGGTCTCCTTCGATGACAGGGTGAGGTTGACCCAGGCGATCAATGTAGATGCAACTGTCCGTGTCAAAATACAGCACACGATCTCCTAATAGTTCTAAAGCTTCGTACAGTTTTAAGCGAGCATGGGCTGTCACGTAGGCCGCAATGATGACATTTCCAAATTCGTCGGCTTCTACAAAGTCCAGTTCTTCTTCGTAATTGATTAAGAGCAAGTCCTCACGAACGACGTCCACGTGTTTCATGTATTTGGTTTTGTCGTGAATCATCTGCAAGTATCGGAAAGGTTCTGTCAAATACTCCGTCTTGGGTAAACACGGTCGTTGTGCCATTTTGCCCCACAAACAATTCAACATCACTTTGGCAAACGATCGCCTTCCTTCGTTTTTCTCGATGTGGTCTAAAGTGATGCCTTCCTGCTTCCAGTATTTCTCTTTGAACTTTGTTTGGTCGTCGGGAGTGTGACACCAGGAAGGATATCCGCTAGCTTCTTGTTTCAGTTTCAAAAAGGCATTCACGTAGTCTGCAAAAATGCCTTTTTGAGAATCGTCGCCCTTGTGGTATTTTTCTGTCTTGGGAAAGTGGTAAATTTCGTACACTTCTAACAGTTGGTATCCCAAGTCCAGAGCTTTAAACAATTCCACGCTGACCCACGTTCCCGTCAAGGCTCGTTCTTCCTGAGTGTGCTGACAAGGGTGGTCTTGGTTGCACGTTTCAGCACAAGTACGACACAAGGGAAACATCAGTTTTCCTTGGCAATGATGTGGTAAAACGGGATGGTACAAGTTCGTGGGAGGCAAGACTTTACACTTGATCAATCCTTCGTATTGTCGAATATTGTCCACGTCGATGTGTTCCGTCAGCAATTGTGGGTGCCCTGCGGGAAAGTGACAATATTTGCACACGTACGGATACAGAGAACACACGTCCAAGTATTTGATTTCTTCTCCTTTCTCCTCGTCGACTTGGTACAGCAAACAGGTGGCATTCGTCCGTCCTCCGTACAAACTGTCCCGCGGGTTCAGAGGGTCCACCAGCTTGTAACTTTCCACGATACGCTTAAACTCGGGATCGGTTTTCAATCGCTGATCGTACTCGTGTTCCCACATTTCCACTACTTGGTATCCTTGCTCTTCTAACTTCAAGCGTCGCTGACAAGTGGCCTGGTACAAGTCTTCCATGGTCCGTTGTAAAAACTGGTTTTTAGTGTCACGTTGAGGGTAGCAGATGGGACATCCGTGAAATAAGCACCCGTTAAACTCGTACACAATCTTGGGGTTTTCTAAGTCCCAGCCGTCTACCGAATACCTTCCGATGGTCTTTTCGCCTCCTCCGTTGCGAGCATGTTGGATCCATTTGTCTTCCTTCTCACACAAGTAATGTAACCAACGTAGGGCTTTGACCGAGTATTGACGTTTGACAAAATTGGTCGTTTGAGGACTGATGACAGCTAGGGTGTTTTCGGGCATGAATCGTTGACGATACACTAAGGAACACGCTTTGGCAATGGTGCAAGCTTCTTTCAAAGGATCGATCCCTCCGTGTTCCATGAACAGTTCTCGAAATTTTCCACAGCAGCGACGTAAAATGTCTACGTCGGAACGACAATATTTTAACATTTCTTCTTGAAAGTCAAAAGGGTCCGAAGCGTGAGTCTGGTACCATGCGTAGAAAGCTTCTCGTTGTTCGGTACGCATGTTGTCGGGGTCGTAGTAGTGAGCCTCAGGCAAATGGGGTAGAACGGCGTGTTGATTGGCTTCGGTATTGAAAAAGTGTGGAAAATAGCCTTTGGCCATTTCTGTCATGCCAAACGTTTTAGGCATGCGGCTCAAAGGCATAGCCAAGTAACTCATTGAATCTTTAAACTGTACTTGTCCCACTTGCATGGAAATGATTTTGGCTCCGTTCAAAGTGACTTTCGGACGTTCGGTACTTTGTTCCGTATAGTATCTCAACAGAAATTGTCCATCGTATCCCGAGAAATTGTGAGCCATCACCGTGGCATGGCGATGACAATCTCCGTAACGTTCGATATCTTCTTGGCTCCACGTCTCGTCGATAGGGTTTAAGATCCATTGGGCAAAATCGGCCAGTGTGTTCGATCCCCGAAAGATTTTTTCACGTCCTCCAGGAATCTTGCTGCAGTAAGGGCAATGAGTCAAGATAGGCTCTTGGATGCACTTCTCGCACGCTCGGTGAGCCACGCAGAAATTAGGAATGTGAATGCCAGTCTCTTGCATGCATTCGAAATCGAAAAAGATGAAATTCCCTTTCTTCTTCTGGTCATTCTCTTCTTCCTCTTCATGTTTGGAATGGTATTTTTGAATGTAGCATTGGTGTTCCAAGTCCACGGTTTGGCGACAAATGTGACATCGCTTCTTTCCTGAACAGACGTGCGCCTTGGCATTGTTGGTACGTATGCCTTGTCCACAAGTAGGGTACAATCTCAAGAGCTGACAAGCACATTTCTGCTGTGAACCTTGCGTCTTTAGGTGTTGTTGGTAACAGGCAGGACTGACAAACGTGCGCTGACAAACAGAGCAATGCACTCGTTCTTGTCCTTCGTCCAGACAGGGTGTAGAAGCTAAACATCCTGAGCATTTCGATCCACAATGCTTGTGTTGCTCTCGATTGTTATAGCCATAGTCACATTTCTCACAGTAATAACTGTATGACAGGAATGCAGTGATACCGGTAATGGCATCAAAATGTTCATCGTGATGATAGACGTGAATGTATTTTCCGTCTTTAAAATCTTGACCTCGAAACAACAGAGGTCCGCGCACTTCTTGAGGGTGAACTTTCAAGGTGTAACGTGGAGCCAAGACGTCTTGGAACTTTTGCATTTCAGGAATGCCGCAGGGTGTGTCTTTAGCTAACCCCGCTTGCTGTAACAGGAGTTCTGCTTCTCTTTGTTGTTTGGCTCGGTCCGATCGTTGAATAGTTTTCCAGGCTCTTTTCCATTCTACCGTATCGTTCTTGTCAGCATACGCTTGTCCCACCACGATGGCACGGGCTAAGCACATCTTGTCTTTTGGATTGTTAATTTGGACGAGACTACGCTTGAGGTTACGCAAGTTGTCTACCAACATCAACTTTTTTTTACCTGTCCCTTGGGGAAGAGACACGTGCGTCATGTACAGTGTCGCTTTTCCGTCCGTGATGTGAAATTTGTCGTTAGATTGTTGTACGTGTTGAATCTTGTCCATGATTTTGGAAGGTGACAATTCTGATGGACTGCTAAACTCGATCCAAACGGGAGACTTCAAATTGTCGTGATGAATAGAAAGTCTCAAGCGATCGTCCTCTTTGGCTCGACATTGCCGTTTTAGTGTGGTTAACAAAGAATCCCACACATCGGTGATGAACCCTTCTGCTTTTTCCAAGGGTACGTCAGACTTGAAATCTTTAAATTTCACTGCGTACGTGTAAGCCGTGGTTCTAAATTTTCTGGAAGAGCGTTTGTCCGTCTCCCGAATGTGGTAGTACTTTTCAGGGTTTACGGATGGTAATGGACTTTGATTTGGTGTAGACTCTTTAGGCTTCGATTCTGGTTCACTCATTTCATCTTCAAAATCGCTGGCATGAATTTGTGCCAAGACTTCAGCTACTGTGCGAGGCAATAAATCACGTTTCTGCCTCTTGCTTTCTTCTTCTTTCTTTTCGAAATGATGCGATCGTTTCATCTTGAAGACAAAAAGTCAAATGACTACCTGTGAAACACCATGAACCCCTATATATCTATGTCAGACAAGGGCATATATAAAGGGCTAGTGACTCCCCTCTCAGTATTCATTTCGCTCTCAAGCCGACCAGCACAATGGAAGAACCCACACAGATCGAACTTCTGATTAGAGCATTGCGAGGTGTGATAAGAAAGTTTTCTTCAGACAAGCCAACGGACTACTCTCCTTCCTTTCGAGATAAAAGTCAAGATACTTGCTATATCTGTCAAAAGAAAGGGCATTGGGCTACAGAATGTCCAGACCGTCAAAGAAGCAAGGCCAGTGTCAAAAGAAACAAAAGTCAAGATACCTGTTATCATTGTCAAGAGAAAGGACATTGGTCTTCAGAGTGCCCTAAGAAACAACAGGAGCAGGAGAAGGAGGAAGAAGAAACAGAGGTAACCTTGACAAAAGAAGAACCCAGACACGTTCAGAAAGAGAAGACAGAAAAGAAAAGAAGACGAGAAAAATGTGAGGAAGAAGAAGAAGAAGAAGAGGAAAAAAGTGTAAAAGTGAAGAAATTGAAAAAAACAGAGAGAGTGAAAGAAAAAAGAGACAGAAGAAATCTATGAACTTTTTTAAAAGTGTTGTGTTGTGTTATGTTGTGATATTGAATTGTAAAAAATTTGTAACAGAATAGACTAAACTGAAAAAACGTAAGTGTCTCTTGGTTTTCATTATTTAGAAATAATAAGGACCTACACTCATACACTCACAACACGTACATCATAGGGTTAAAGAAGGGATTTTGAGTTTTAATTGATTTTGGCAAAATGAATAGTCACTCTTTTCGAGAGTATTGGGTAGCCCTAAAAAGGACTGTTGAGTGTTTGTTTTTTTCCTTAGAACAAACTCAGGAACGAGAATCAATTCGCTTTAACTGTCTTAAGCCTTTGCCACGGCCAAGGCCTACTTGTGGACTTGCTCCTGTCAACGATCTAGTAGATATCACTAGGGGTGGTATCTCTGGTGTAGTCACAGGGTTAGGTTGTTTGGCTCGGGAAGGTCTTTTTCTCTTGGGTCGTAATAAAGAAGTCTGATACATTTGTTTCAGACTTCTTAACTCGGCCGTGACCGTTTGACTTTCGCTGTTCTCCTTCTCTCCTAGACTTTGTTTCTTCTCTACTGCTTCTTCTTCTTCCTGTTGTTTCCTTCTTGCTTCTTCTTCTTCTTCTCGCTGTTTCTGTTCAAGAAGAAATGCTTGCTCTGCTTCTTTCTGCTGCTGTAAAAATTTCTCCAATTCTTCTCTCTGTCTTTGTTTAAAATCGTCGACACGTGGTAATGAAGGAGAAAGTGGCGAAGGTACTGGTACCGGAACAAATTCTTGGGAAGAAGATAAAAAATCTACTAAATCCCAGTTGAAATCAATCTCTTCGGGAAGTAGCACTGTGTTCACTTTGGTAGCTGCTGCTGCTGTACCATTACTTCTCGTCTCCACAGCCGGTGCACCCCAATTCATTGTCTTCTTAGGTTCCGTCATGTTTCACAAAACACTACCGCATCGATTCACTGCGCACAGACGCTAGTGTGCCTATATAGGAAATGTGACGTCACAGGTAGCTCTCTTCGGATTGGAAGACAGACTCCGCGAAGTGACTGAATTTTGTAACGCGTGTTGGGATTGGTGAACCCTTTCAATCCGTTTCGATCCGGTCTTCCACTATAAATCAACGCGGTTCACTTCATTCCCTTCACCTGTTCTCGTCACAGAGAAGATGTTGATCGACGTAGAATCCTCTACTTTGGTATCCTCAATGCTGTTCCGTACAGACTTACCCATGTATGTGAAAACAAAATGGACTGTCATCCGGATCACCGGGGCCACTCTTTGGAAAAGAAGATGTTATGTGGAAAGACAAGGCTGTCTTAAGCGGACTCTCATCTACGGACCAGAAGTGAGACACAGCTTAAGACAAACTTTGAGAAATTTGAGGAAGATAAGAAGACCTATGCGATGTCCTGTATGTTAACAGAATGGTGTTAACATCACATAACAAACAACGGCCCTTTTCAGGGCCACTTCCAATGCCTCGAAAAGATCTTAATTTTCATTTTATCTCCACCCTAAACGAATATATATAAAACCCTTCCTCTACTAAAAAAACACGAACGCTCTTGATTCGTGTTTGTCTATAGCCCTCTCTCAGGTAGCTTGACGTCACAGTACTTCTCTTTTTTTTTTTTTTTTACCAGTGTGACGTCATGCCACCTGTCGCTTATCGCTCTACAAACCCACAGTCTCCTAGTCACCGCTCTACAAAATTTCCATTGTCGCTATACAGGCCCAGGGTGTTCTAGGCCCTCTACTCCATTTTCCATTGTCGCTATACAGGCCCAGGGTGTTCTAGTCCCTCTACTCCATTTTCCATTGTCGCTATACAGGCCCAGGGTGTTGACCTACTTCTTGGGGCTATACTGGCCCAGGGGGGGGGGGGGTCTGTAATGCTAATTCCCATTGTCGCTACGGTAACCCACTATACTACTCTCAGTGCCTGGCTATATGGGATGTTCCTAATGCAGTGTTTTGGAAGACAGCTGGTTGGAAGGAGATACTGGTGTTTGTCGGTTGGTTTTGAGTGGATGTCTATATGGAGTTTGTTTTCTACCAGTCTGGCTGTTGTGTCCAGGAAAACGTGGTTTGAGTTGGAGACTGAGTCGAAAGCGCTCAGGCTAGTTAGATACTAGTTTTGCACTGTTCGTTGTCAGTTTATTGCATATCTATCTATCTATCTATCTATCTATCTATCTATCTATCTATCTATCTATCACTGTCTTGATAAGTAAATAGATTTACTAGTTATTTGATTAATGGTTGCTAAAATGAATAGTTTTGGTCATTAGAACTAAGAAATTGAATCTGAAAATGCAAGTTTTGAAGTTCGTCTACGGAAACTCCTTGTTATATCTTGCTTAGAGAAGTTAGTTAACTGTATCCTAGATAGTCACACACGCACACACATATATAGGTATGTTCATGGAATTTGTTGCCATTGACATTTGACTACATTTTGATGACCAAAAGAAGAAATGAAAGTATAGGCCAAGCTATATATATATATATATATATGTATATATATATATATATATATTTCTCTTATATATATATATATATATATATATATATATATATTTGTTATCGTGTAAGGCTCTGTACACATTATGGGTGCTAATCTTACTTTACTATAAATATGAGGACGTCATTATGAGGACTCAGTTACACACATTCTGAGAGTACCATGAACTTGAGCACCTGCGCAATTGTTTTCAGCTCTTCTTGTTCATAGCTTGCAAGAAAATGAAAACACTTTGATCTCAAAGCTTAGGAAATAATTTACCTTAAGTTAAAAAAAGATTCACAGCTTCAGCCCTCGTTTCGTAACCTAATCACCTTTCTAAATGTATAGTACAAGAAAGGATTTGTGAGGAATATTTTTATACAATCAGAAATTGCCACTAAAGTTGAGAACTGAGAAATATGATAAGCAATATACCTTAGTGACAACCCATGGAATTGCAAAGTGAACAAACTTTAGAATATCAAAACTAGCTAAATTGTCAGTTCACCAATAAAAGAAGTTAGATTTGCTTTCTGAAAATTTAGATTTTGACCAAAGCGAGACTGTATTTACTGTTTTAAAACGAAGCAGTGGATGTGTGTATTTTAAAGTCAGAAAGCATTATTAGTGTCCTGAAGAAATATGTTGTCATTCCAAGAATAACGACATGAAGTCCAATTGATAATGTTATCCATCACATTGAGGAACTGTGTTTGTAATTCATGTGATCTGCGATTTTGAAAGTTATATTAAAGAAAGAAAAATAAAGTGAGAGAGAGAGAGGAGATTCATAATAAATCGGAAATCTTTTCTTTTTAGAACATGTATCTAGACATTTCCTCTTAAACACCAGAACTTATGACCCGCAAATATTTCCGATAATGACGAGCTACAAACGAACATAATACTCCCAGTTGATCATCAAAATCAATATGCAAATTCTATTTATGCATTATATTACATTTAGTCAGTTTTAGATTTTTTTGCATAAGTGCTCAGCATATCGATTGCAGTAAGTTTACCCAACCCACCCCCTCAAGAAGATTAATATCATAATGCTTTGGCTATCATGTATACATACTTACGTTCAATCCTACCAGATCATAACTTAATTATATTTGTTTGTCAGACATATGTTCTCTCAATGCGGATGAAATATTAAAAATCCAAAAAGATACAGCATTTACAACAGTTTGAACAAGAGATCCATGAACCACATAGTATAATGCATATCCAGCTTTAGGCGTCCTCCATGTACGCACGAGTACTACATTGTTGTTTCTCAAGATTACTGACCAAAATGTTTGAATGACCTAAGCCTTCAGTCAAAGTATATGGTGTTGAACGACACTTGATGTGCAGATGCCATTATTGTCTTACCGTGACCATGACCGCAAACCATTAGACTCGGAATACCATGTTTCTGTACTATCCAGCGTGCAAGCCATTCACAAAGTTGGGCCAATGAACATCCCCTGGAACAAATGTTGTTCTGAAAAAACAACGTTTCTCTGACCCATTTTGACGCAGAATTTTAACCACAAAGTCAATAAGCCTCTACTATCCCTTAAATACAAGCCCTTTACAATCTCTGGATAAGGTACCTGGTTCAGAACTAATGCTATTATGCAAACAATATTGTCTAATTTGAGTCACTGCGACTTTAACCGTTGAAGTTTTACAAACAAATAAATAACCTGCTTTCTTGCCCAATGCGTACGTCAATGATGAAAGTACAAGGCCGGGAACTGCAATTATTTTGCAGAAACCGCTTTTCATTTTTTAGCCACAGTAACTTCGACCTTCCATGCCTGAATCAAATGTCTTCTCTTTACTCCAAGTTGATCACCAATCCATAAACTGGAATTGCTGTGGAATGTGGGGAAGAAAAATTATGTAATAATACATTTATCAAGCTAAACTAGATACCTTTAATCAAATAGAATCTAAAGATGGTTTCCAGTTAGTTAACTCGAAAACATTCAAGTATATCTATCCAACCCACATACGACATGCAAAAACATTAACAAAAATCTTAAAGGCTCATACTGCAACCATCATCGCAACTGCTCGAGCAAAACGTGATATAAACACAGCTTTAGTGCATTTTGTTGAATATCCTATATGGGTTCATCAGTAAAGACTTATGTTTACATAGCTAAAGAGCAATCAAACGTACTCACTTTACAAACGATACTCAGAAAAAGTTAAAATGAGCGTGATTCATTTTCACTGGCACTCAGTTTCTGTAGGCATCGAATTTGTATGTAGTATCAATCACTAGTACCTAAAATGGTTCACAGTGTGTGTATTCATTAAATTCGGATAACGTATAAATAACTAGTACCTTCCATGTTTAACTGCAACCCTAATCAAAATGAAGGTATTCAAAGCTGTCCCAAAGTGTGCTAGCTTACATAACAATATCAAGTTCCATTATATCTGGTTAAAAGAAGCATTGTTTCTTCATGCTTTATTCAATATAAAATCCATGTATGTCCTATCCAGTTAATCAGCTTTGTACAGCCTTATAATTCAGCATATCCAACAAAACTTCACAACAAGCATTGCCTGGTAATTAAACTTAATCTAAGGATCGAGCCCCAATGCCGCCGTTACGTGCAAAAAGTCGTATATGCAAACTCATCTGAATAATACTGAATCTAGACCAATAGCTATTGGTCCTTGACATCGTTTGGTTTCATTAAAGCCAGATAGCATCGGCGTTTCATTACATTATGAGCCATTTAATGAGAAACCCCGCCATTGTTTACGTGCACGAAGTAGTCTGATATTGATCGGTGAAATCCATGGGTAAACCGAATTCAGTTGAATGCTGGAACACAACGTTTGATGCAAATTCCATTATAAACGTAAGAAGTCGAAACCACGCTTTGTCGGATTGTCTTCGACCCAAGTTCACGCTTTAAAGTGCCACAGCTGATTACTAATATTCTCCCGAGTCTCATGTTTTCCTAATGCACCCTTTTTCTTCTGAGATCCGCTTTAAAAAGCTGGCTTGCTTCTCTTCATTCTCCCTCAAATCAATTAGTGCGTCACAAGCAAATGCTGCTGTTATTAGATTAGTCACTAACGGCATTTTATTGAATGTATGACATCACTATTTTTGGAGCACTCCAGAAAAATAAAGCAATTACGAGCGGCTTCGTTGACTGAAATTAAAATTTAAAAAAAAAATATTAAAGGGTGACAATTCTTAATTCAAAACCTAATATTTGGACTTCGTATAAACTTATCATGTTGATTGTTTCAAAGAATGGTTCATGTCAGATAGTTTTATGATTCCGTCTTTCCAATCTTTAGTTAGATTTGGACGAATGGTAAACTTTATGATAAATGGTGGCATTGGAGCTCCAAGAAAAGTCAAAATGCCATCAACTACATCACAATGATAAGAATGTTTAAATGATGAAAGACTCATATAAACATTCGATCCTAGTTTTATGAATCCATTATGAGTCGCATGAGAAATGAACTAAATGTGCATCTGTAACAAGCCAATGAAATATAAATTTAAACATCTGCAGTTCGAGCAATATGCAGAAGTAAATAGAAACTGCAGTACCTTTCAGGCATGGAAATTATTATTGCGAGACGATTTTTGACTGGCTACCGTATGCGTCTTTATGTCGTTGTGTCCGGTTACAAACTCTACAACATTGTGAAATATCACGTGTGCTGCATCGCTCATACGAAACTGCTTTTGCAGTCAGAAAAAGTAAACTAATTTGCAAAATATCACACATTTAGTTTACTGCAACATATTAGGTAATTTGAAACTATTGTTCTCCCAAATCGCTGTATTTCTTTTACGATTAGCCAATATATGCAGTTGGAACTGAGGTGAACTTGCAAACAATGGGAGTTGGTGATGTATATTGATGAGTGAAGTTAGTCTCTAAATCACGTTTCAGGAGCCAAATAATAAAACGAAAATTTTCTTTTCCTGCGTAAATATCAGATTTATTTCTTCTTGTGGTACACAAACTTCATTTTAACTGGTGGCTTTTCCATTCGTTAAAAATATTAGGTTTTGTGGACCATACAAGAGATATATACCAGATATATTCACGTAAAATAAGGAAATCTGTTCTATTTATTTCTTATCAAATAAGTTTCTCTCTATATTTCTTGCTAAATCATATATGTATCAATGTAGTATGGACATATACATCATTCATAAATAAAACTTTCTTAAAGCTAGCATGATAAACATTTTCTGGAATGGCATTTATTTTAACAAATGTTAAAAGCACGTTGAGAAATAGCTAGGAAAAATTATAATTAATCAAATCGTGAGTTCAGAATAAATAATCAAACATTTTTTTAAAAGTGAAACATCCAAATACAATCGTTTGAAACCAATGCATATTCAACACCTTTGTAACTTCAGACGATAATATTGGTTGACAGATATAAAAAGAACAACTATCAGAAACTCTATTCATGAACATCAGTAAAATTTTGATGACCTGAAAATGCAAATGAATTTAATGGCTATCCTGAAATCTTAGAACAAATTGTAACAACTCTGATAAAGGCATCCCTAAATGTTCTGATACAGGATAAATTTCAACTGAAAAACATGTATGTATTTTATAAATATCATTATGCCTGCGTCATATAAACAAAGCTATTTCACTGCATGATAATACACTCAGATCTGAACACTGACTATTTACTATGAGTTCTCAAAAGCTTTAATGTCAGGTTTGGTTTTGAATTTGTTACTTAGAATTTAATTTGGTTCCATATGCACCTTGCAGGACTGGGCTTTTTCCTATTAGCCTTTCCAGCCGCTGCTTTCTCTGGAAGCGACTATGTTCTCAGAAACTTTCCAGGCTGTCTTTCACTGTCCTCTTGTTTACTTTAAAGCTGGATGCTGACTTGCTGCTTTTACCTATTAAAAATATTCTTTTTATTTCGAAATGTGACCCCCATTACATATTAATACAACTTTTCCATACGAACTCTTAAACTGTTTACTATATAAGAAATGTAATGAGAACATTGTTGTAATAGAAACATTAAATCCTAAGTTGACTCTACTAAACATTGTTCTTGTAACTTATTCTCAAATCAACTCTATCAGCAGTTTCCGTAAAACAGATTCCAGTAGATATTATCCATAATTATGCAAACATAACATCCGCCCACGTTTTCACTACAGAACGAAACGAATTTTAGATTCCCGTTAATTTCTCAAAACTTGCCTCACAAATAAACATGCCTCATATCACGATAATACTCTTAGGTATTCAATTAATGCCCAGTCTCTCCATGGATTCGTGTCACCATGGCACACTTACGTGACAAGTGATGTCAATTTATGTCTGATCTCTCCCTGTCTTCATAACACTGTGGTACACTAAGGTAACAAGTGAGGTTACTTTATGTCCAGTACGAGTGATGTTAATTTATGTCTAATCTCTTTATAGGTTCATATCGCTAAGGTACACTTAAGTAACAAGTGATGTCAATGTATGTTTTATTTCCGCCGCGATTCAATCACTACGGAACAGGTAAGTAACAAGTGAAGTCAATTCATATCTAGTCTCTCAATGACTTCACACACTACTATAAACTTGGGTAACAAATGTCGACAAATAATGTCCAATCTCTCTCTGATTTGCATTCTTATAAACTTAGGTACGAAGCGATGTAATTGTATATCCATCCAATTCGTGACTTCAAAGAACTACGATACACACTGGTAGCAAATGACATCAACTTAGACGAAATCCTTCCAAGTTCATACCATTACGATACTCTTAGGTACCAAGTGACATGAATTCATATCTAATTTCTTCCTGAATTGTTCTACGGGATGAACGAAAACAGAAAATTTATAAATTCACTTCAGTGATGACATTGAGAGATCATGCCTGATAGAGTTTTGAAACATGACACTTCGTTTCGTTTCTGTTCTAACTTTCAGGGTCACCAAAGGAAAAGCAATTACATTTGAATTAATGTCATCTCTTTTCTCATTCATTTCTTCTGGGCGTGGTTCTTCGATAACATCTATTGGAATAAAGGATTAAATTCATGAAATTATATTACCGTAAACAAATGCAAGAACTGAATACCTGTTAAGTGTTTTCATTATTAAAACCAGTTTGAACAAGGGTACACAATTAGTACAAGTCCTACAGCACATTGCCATTATTTTACCTTTAAACTTCGGACCTGACAATCAAGTATGAAACACACGTTCTATCTATACAATCAAGTGTAACGTTTCTTCATCATAACTCAAGTTGCCAACAATTTCATCCTTCCAGCTATCATAACGATAGTGACACATGCACTGTGGACGTATGGAATCAGTAGCGTTGCAGCTACCAAAGCGACAGCAGCAACTACAAGGCCCATTGGGGGCTGCAAAATCCCCATCAAACATGCAAAATGTCATCTAAATGGGCCCCATAATTAGGTTTTGCGAGGAAATGAGGACGGACGGTGAAGAATCCCTTGCTCCGCTACCGACAAAAAAAAAATGCATATGTTTCTTGTCATAACAAATGATTAATATGTAAAATGTAAAAAGTAATATTAAATAACCCTAAGCAGTATCATATTGCAACATACTACAGTACAACATTAATTGTACATATACCAATTTTATGGACTTGTATCTAACTGAATATCCTCTGTCCCCTTTATATCATTTTCATGTATCTAGATGATCATTTATCAGGATCAAATTGGTGTCTTTAGTTAGTCTCCAGTTAGTCTCCAATTAGTCATGAAAATCGGACGTTCACTCCAACAACTGATCATTCATTATTCTTCAGGATTAAATTTGAGTCTCCAATTAGTCTCCAAATAGTAATGGTAATCAGACTTTCACTCCATCAACTGATCATTCATTCTTCTCCAAGATCAAATTGGTTTCTCCGATTAGTCTCCAATTAGTCGTGATGATCAGACTTAAACACCAATGTTATCCTTCAGGATCAAATTGGTGTCTCCAATTAGTCTCCAATTAGTCATGATAATCAGACGTTCACTCCACCAACTCATCATTCATTATTCTTCAGGGTCAAATTGGTGTCTCCAATTAGTCTCCAATTAATCTCCAATTAGTCATGAAAATCAGACGTTCACTCCACCAACTGATCATTCATCATTCTTCAGGATCAAATTTATGTCTCCAGTTAGCTTCCAATTAGTCATGATAATAAGACTTTCACTCCACCAGCTGATCATTCATTATTCTTTTTTGTTAAGCAACCAGAAGTTAGCAGAATCTAAGAAACAAAAATCTGCTGAATAAGGGCAATATAAGGTGTAAGAGCATTTGTCGGTCATGTGATTACCGATGTTTTTTTTCCAGTTTTAATTTCATAATTGTTACCGATTTTATCATTGAATTGCTTCAAAATGCTTCTTTTAGTAATTAACAATAACTTTCTTGAAAATAATATTCCAAATTCTTGGGAAAGGTGCTAAAGTCAAGTTGTCACAGAAGTCACGAACGAATGATTTACTATGATCGGCTGTTTCGGACGAATATAAAAAAAAATTAGAAAGACCCTACATGTTTCTTACAGGTTGATAGGTCTTGGCTTTGATGTTTATGTCATCTTCATGACCTTCTCTAGGTTTCTCATCAAACATTGATGTCCACACGCATACAAAAAAGCACGCGAAGATAACCAGATAATATCAGAGTGTATCTAAGCTTAACGTAGCACAATATCTTCTGCCGTTAATAGTACGGCATTAATTTAAAAATAAAACGAATCACCAATGGTAGTAATACGCTGACGTGATTATTTTTGTTCTTAGCGTATGTTTTAGAGTGACCATGAAAGGAAGCGATGTTCTGTTAGGCCTACGGACAAACAGAGGTCATGCGCCCTATAGATGACTGGCAGTTAAATACGTCCATTCTAGTCGAACCATGGGAAGGCCGCAACTTGTATTATATACACACAGTGTAATTGACTTTCAAACATTACAGACGTTGAGAGAACTTTTCCAATATCACGTGGAACATCTCCAATTATCGTTCTCATTCATTTTTCAAACAAACATCTTGTGGAAAGGTGTACATGTCCTCGAAACGTACTTCAAGATGTTGATTAGCAACACCAACCATATCCTCGCACACACGCATACATATATGCATAATTATTAATCTATGGTCTTAAAATCAGTCACAGAAAAGAGCGGAGACCAACAAGTTCTGTAAAATTCAACAAATAATTAATTACCCTAGAACGCAAAGTAAAAATGTAAATAATAACCTAAGGTATTGCGAATTAAATCCGCATAAAACTTTGATTTCTAACACAAGTCCGAACGAATAAAATTCTGAACAATATTTTGTGATATTTTAAAGAATTCGATCGCTGAAGGTGTTGATGTGCCTGTAGTGGCCTGCAGTCTGCAATGTACTATTGTACCAATTGCCTGAATTGTAACGATATACCAACAGCCTATATTATGTGACAAAATGCAATATTTCCAACATGTCCTTCAACCTGAATTAGGGATCCTTAATTTTTTGTCGGTTGATAACAGGAGGGACAGCAGTAATTAATCGGTAACAGGCGGGGGCAAAAACAGACTAAAATATAGATAGTATCCTGGCTTTGTAGTATGATAGGTCCGAAACTTTTGTTTGCTTTTAGCTCAAGTTTTGAACAGAGCATGCTTTTGTTATGAGTAATGAAATTTCCAAGAGGTTTTGTAATAGTTCGTAACAATTTCCAATGCAAATGAGGGTGGGATGTTGTAAGGGAGAATAGTATACTGTTGGTTGAACCCTTCCATGAGGTATATGATATCGTAGACTGTGGGAGTGGAGGAGAGGATAAGGATGGCTCTGACAAATCCGCTTAAATCAATCAATTAATTAATGATTTAATGAGTGACATGTTCCTAGACAAACAATCAGCGTTACGTATCCTTGCCATGCATATCCATTTGATGACCACTGTTACGTGTCTAGACTAGTACAAAGTAACAAAGAAAAGAGTGAAGCCAACAAGCTTTGTAAATTTAACAAAATAATTTATTTCCCTATAAAAACAAGGTAAAAATATGAAAAAGACTTACAGTTTTTGAATCAAATCCAAAAATTAATCTAATAATTAAAAATATAAGTATTATCACTAAAAAGATCCAGGCGAATCAAAGTTCGAATCCAGATGAAGTTCCAAGTCTTACGTGTAGGCTCGTACAATAATAACAAAAAAAAGAGTGAAGTCAACAAGCTTTGTATATTTTAATAAAATAATTTATTTCCCTAGAAAACAATGTAAAAATTGGAAATAGGACTTACGGTTTTGAATATAATCCAAAATTTAATTCTAAGAATGAAAAATACAAGTCCTATCACTAAACAGTTCTAACAATATTCTGGTTCGAATCTCGATGAAATTCCAATATGGAGGCGATGACGTCAGATGAGACCGTTGTACTGGTGGTAACAGATCCTTGATTGAATCACAGTTTATGTTTCCGTATAACTCCAGAATAAATTTCCACTGAATTTCTTTCTCCCAGAATTTTTTATTAAAAAGTACACTTGTTTTGTTTTCTAAAGAATAAATTATTAAATTCCAAAACCAAAAGAACTTCAAACTGGCAACAACATTTAGAAACCTCTTGAGCCCTCAAGCTTTAAAATACAACTGAACAAATTTAATACCAATTGGCTGTTTTAAGCCTCGATTTTAGGTCACATGGTACTCCACGTGATAGGCTGCGCGATTTGCTAATTTGAACATCGCAATAAAATAAGATGCCATTTGTCACGTATGCAAGAATAGCCCTATCTAAGTACCAAATTCTTACACTGAAAATATATAAAATAGAAAGGCTGTTTACAATCCAGTTAATACATGGGCCGAAATGACCTTGGAAATAGCCAATCGTTAACACTCGATGTTTACAAATCTATGAACCAGGGTGAGCTAAAAATAATGCTAATGTAACACCGTTTGCGTCCTATACAAACAGAATTTACTTGAAAAAATATCGAATCCCTTGAAAACAATCATTACAATAAAATTGATTGAAACAAAAATAAATAAAAAAGAATTTTACAACTAACACACAAGCAATTTAATTACATATAGGTAACACTTCCCCCCATAAAGAAAAAGAAAGATTTATGGAATAAAGCTTTCTGTTTACCATATGTAAATTATACATGAGGTAAACAAAATTTCATAAAAAAATGTCTAATGAATTATATAATGTGTACATGAAATAATGTTTCTATACATGGGAAAGTGCATCTGCAATCAAATTGTCTTTTCCTTTGATGTGCCTGATGTTGAGAATATATTCTTGCAAAAACAAACTCCATTTTAATAATCTTTGATTTTTATTTTTCATCTTGTCGATGAAAGTAAGGGGGTTGTGATCACTATACACATCAACCGGAGAAGGAGCTGAGCTAATGTAAACTTCAAAATGCTGTAATGCCAATATTAAAGTCAAACTTTCCTTCTCGATTGTTGAGTAATTTCTTTGGTGCTTATTTAATTTCTTAGAGAAGAAGCACACTGGGTGATCAACACAATTTCTATCTTCTTGAATCAATACTGCTCCAACTCCAACATCACTTGCATGCACAGATAATTTGAAAGATTGATTGAAATTTGGAGCTGTTAGAACCTGAGCAGCTTTGAGTATGGCCTTTAATCTGTCAAAAGCCTCCTGACATTTTTCAGTCCCAAGAAACTTGTTTTTCTTACTTAACAAGTTTGTCAGAGGTTCAGCAATATTAGAAAAATTGGAACAAAACTTTCGATAGTATCCGGCCACACCGCAAAATCGCATCAGTTGCTTTTTACTGACAGGCACAGGGAAATCAGAGATAGCCTTGGCCTTAGCATCTATAGGTTTAACTTGACCATGTCCCACAATATGTCCTAAAAAGGTAAAACAAGTACGGCAAAACTCACTTTTAGATAATTTGACTGTCAAATTTGCATCAGTGAGTCTTTCAAAGAATTTCCGAATCGTGGCTAGATGCTCTTTCCAGATGTCGCTGTAGATGATGACATCATCGATGTGAGCATCGCAATTTTCTAGACCAGAGGTAACAATATTCATCAAGCGTTGAAAAGTACTACGTGAACCCTTCATCCCGAACGGCATTACGTTATTTTGATAAAGTCTGTCTGGAGTCACAAAAGCCGAAATTTCCTTTGCTCTTTCCGTTAGTGGAAGTTGCCAAAATCCTTTCAGAAGGCCAAATTTGGTGACGTACTTGGCAGTTCCAATTTTAACAATACAATCATCGATTCTTGGTAACGGAAATGAATCTGTTTTTCTCACACTGTTCACCTTCCTATAATCAGTGCACATACGGAAAGTTTTATCCGGTTTCGGAACAAGAATACACGGTGAACTCCAATCAGTTTTACTCGGCTTTATGAAATCGTTCTCCAGCAAATACTGAATTTCCTTTTTCAAGTATTCTTGTTTGAGAGGGTTCATCATGTATGGGTGTTGTTTCACAGGTTTTGAATCTAAAATTTCAACGTTATGAAAAATTTGGTTTGTCCCCGTAGGAATATCTGGGAACAAGTGCCCATATTCAAATAATAACTGTTTAAGTTCATTTCTTTCTTGCTGTTGCAAATGTAAAAGTTTCTGGTCCAGATTTTTCATAATTTCCGAATTTCGAAGATTTGTTGCACCAAGATCAACAGTGTCCAATTGAATTTCTTCACTTAAATCATCAGTTGATGGAACAGGTACAACTAAATTAATTGCATGATTTACTTGGCTATATCTTTCAATATACTCCTTTAACATGTTAATGTGGCAAAGTTGTTTTTGTTTTCGCCTACCAGGAGTATTTATGATGTAATTTAAATCATTTACTTTCTTTTCAACCGTGCATTGACCATAATACTTGTCCTGAAGGGGATTTTTTGGAATGGGCAAGAGAGCTAGAACTCTATCACCAGGCTGAAAACTCCTATCCCTTGAGTTTTTATCATATCTTGATTTCATTTTTAACTGCGTGGAGTGCAGATTTGCTCTTGCAACCTCACAAGTCTTTGACAACTTGTACTTAAAATCAGAAACATAATCAAGAAGATTGAGCTCATTATCTTCATTAGAAAGAAGTTTATCTTTCAACAACTTCAAAGGTCAACGCACAGTATGTCCGAAAACTAGTTCAAAGGGACTGAATCCTAAAGATTCTTGAACGGACTCCCTAACAGCAAACAAAGTAAATGAATGCTTTCAACTCAATCTTTGCTCGTATCAAAGCAGTATGATCGAATCATATTCTTTAAAGTCTGATGAAATCTTTCTAAGGCCCCTTGGCTCTCAGGGTGATGGCCAGAAGATTCAAATTGTTGAATGCCTAATTCGTGCATAGCTTGCTGGAAAATTCCAGACATGAAATTTGACCCTTGATCCGACTGGACAGATTTGAGAAGGTCAAATTGAGTAAAAAACTTTATCAAAGCTTTATAGTTTTGGTTTTAATATTCCTCAAAGGATTTGCCTCTGTGAAACTTGTTGACGCACACATAATGGTCAACAAATATTGGTTGCCTGACTTGGTCTTAGGTAAGGGACCAACACAATCTACCATAATTCTGCTAAATGGTTCGTCAAATGCAGGAATAGGTTGCAGATGAGCATTAGGTATCTTCTGATTGAGTTTTCCTGTCATTTGACAAGTATGACAAGATCTACAAAATTTACAAACATCACTTTTGATTTTTTGGCCAATAAAAGTGAATCAAGATCTTGTGATAAGTTTTCTTTATTCCTAAATGACCAGCCAGAGGAGTTTCATGGGCCAAACTAAGTATTTCCTGTCTGTAAGATTTTGGAACTACAATCTGATAGTTCACTGACCACTCATCACCAGCAGGTACCTCGGGAGGCCTCCATTTTTTCATAAGAATTCCATTTTTAATGAAATAACAGACAGGTACTTCAGTGGCATCAGTTTCACTAATGGCCCTCTGAAACAAATAGGAGATCTCAGGATCTTTTTCCTGTTCGACGACAAGTGATTTTCATTTATCACCCTGATTAGATAAAAGAGAACGAGTATTCAAAAGAGGATCACTGTAATCAATACCTTTTGATTGATCCAAATTAGGAGTGAAAGTGACCTCATCAAAAGCCTGACCAATACATGTGTCAGCTAAAGGAATATTGTCCTTATCAAAATCATTCTCAAGAGCTTTCTTTGATATAGGTCTGGTAACTGCACAAGCTGGGTATAACTCAGGGTATTCTTTTTTAATAGGATCAACTTTCTGATCCAAAGAAGGCTTGTCAGTTACAAATGGATTAACCACAACCTGGTCTCCAGCTAGGTCGTTGCCTATCAACAAATGAATGCCCTCAACGGGTACAGTAGGCACTATACCGACTGTCACAAGTCCTGAACTAAGTCTGATGACAAATTTATACAATGGAGAGGAACATTAACAAAGCCGCACTCTACTCCCTGAATGAGAACACTCTCATTAGAACAGGGCTTCTCAGAAAAAGTCAAAGTGCCTGATGATAAAAGACTCTGAGAAGCTCCTGTATCCCTTAAAATTTTAATAGGGATAGGATTGGCCAAATCAACCAAGAGTGATATAGAACCCTTCGACATGAATGGTTCATAATTCTCCGTAATACAATCAGACTGGGGTTTATTAGACCCAACAAATGTATTGCTTTCAATACATGACCGTGACCTTGACCTCTTAGAAATAAGAACATTTGGAATAGGTCTGTCTTGATTCTGATGCTTATATTTCAATTTAAAGTAATCAGAAATGACGTGTCCTATTTCCTTGCAATAGGTACACGTAGGAAGAGACAAGGACTTTGAATCAAGCTTATCAGAACCTTGATTTTTAGAAGTTGTGCCAGATTGAGTTTTAGGAGGAGTCGTGTTGGGCTGAAATACCTTTCTACCAGTAGACTGCTGAGTGAAAGACTTGCTTACAACAGGAACTTTATGAGTTAAAGAATACTCGTCAGCAGCAAGAGCAGCATTTTCCAAGGTTTCAATCATATGTTCTTCAATATGATTCTTAATGTCATTAGGAACACAGTTTTTGAACTCTTCAAGTAACATAAATTGTTCAAGACTTTCATAATCATGTTCAATTTTCTTGGCTAAGCACCATCTCTTAAATAACTGCTCTTTTTCTCTAGCAAATTCAGCATAAGTTTGTCCAGCTTCTTATTTATAGTTTCTGAATTTTTGCCGATAAGCCTAAGGGACTAACGCATAACCCCTTAAGATGCACTCCTTAACCAAATCATAGTCAGAACTCTGTTGTACTGACAGGGATGCATAAATATTTCGGGCTTTGCCAAAATGTACACATTGCAATAATTGAGTCCAATGCTTCCTTGGCCATTTCAAATTTTCAGCAACTTTTTCAAAATAATAAAATATTTGTCTACTTCCTTTTCGCTAAAAGGGGGAACTAACGTAATATTTTTTGTAATATCAAAATTTGAATTTGTATTGAAGTGGGATCGTGCTTTTCCCTTGCCAGCTCCAGTTCTTTCATTCTAATTTGAAATTACCTTTCATCCTTCTTTCTTTGTAATTTCATCTGTCTCTCTCTCTATCCTCTTTCTCAAATTGGAATTGTTTATCTTTCTCTCTCTCCTGTCTCTTCTAATTGGAATTTCATTTGTTTATCATTTTCTCTTTCCTGTCTCTCTCTCTCTCCTCTTTATCAAATTGCAATTTCATTTGTTTATCATTCTCTCTTTCCTGTTTCTCTCTCCTCTTTCTCAAACTGTAATTGTTTATCTTTATCTCTTTCCTCTTTCTGAAGCTCGAGCTTCCTTAACTCTAATTCCATTTTGTATTTCATTAATTCCATTACTTTTATGTCAGAGTCTGATACATACTGACTGACCGAAGCCAAAACACTTTTATCAAAACAATTATTCTCTACCAAATATTGAATCAATATATTTTTAATTTCTTGTTTTGTTAAGGAAGATTTTGCTTCAGAAAGATCGTACTTTTTGGAAAGTCCAGGCAACTCATCGTTTTTTCAGACTATCTGACTGCTCCTGAGTTGGACTAGAAAGAAATGTTTCCACTTTTGATGACATTGTGAATGAAAGCCTGTTGTTTTCGCTAAAGATTTCAAACAAAATGTAAAATAGTACTTGGGATTTGAAAACTAGGGGAATTTAAATTTCAAAAAAACAATTTTCTGAAATATTTTAGCCAAATTCAAATATCCAAGGACGAGGCCCCAATTTTCTCTTGTTACGTGTAGGCTCGTACAATAATAACAAGAGAAAAGAGTGAAGTAAACAAGCTTTGTATATTTTAACAAAATAATTTATTTCCCTAGAAAACAATGAAAAAATTGGAAATAGGACTTAAGGTTTGTGAGTATAATCCAAAATTTAATTCTAAGAATGAAAAATAGAAGTCCTATCACTAAACAGTTCTAACAAAATTCTGGTTCGAATCTCGATGAAATTCCAATATGGAGGCGATGACGTCAGATGAGACCGTTGTACTGGTGGTAACAGATCCTTGATTGAATCACAGTTTATGTTTCCGTATAACTCCAGAATAAATTTCCACTGAATTTCTTTCTCCCAGAATTTTTTATTAAAAAGTACACTTGTTTTGTTTTCTAAAGAATAAATTATTAAATTCCAAAACCAAAAGAACTTCAAACTGGCAACAACATTTAGAAACCTCTTGAGCCCTCAAGCTTTAAAATACAACTGAACAAATTTAATACCAATTGGCTGTTTTAAGCCTCGATTTTAGGTCACATGGTACTCCACGTGATAGGCTGCGCGATTTGCTAATTTGAACATCGCAATAAAATAAGATGCCATTTGTCACGTATGCAAGAATAGCCCTATCTAAGTACCAAATTCTTACACTGAAAATATATAAAATAGAAAGGTTGTTTACAATCCAGTTAATACGTGGGCCGAAATGACCTTGGAAATAGCCAATCGTTAACACTCGATGTTTACAAATCTATGAACCAGGGTGAGCTAAAAATAATGCTAAAGTAACATCTTTTGCATTATATACAAACAGAATTTACTTGAAAAAATATCGAATCCCTTGAAAACAATCATTACAATAAAATGTAATGAAACAAAAATAAAATAAAAAAGAATTTTAAAACTAACACACAAGCAATTTAATTACATATACGTAACACCAAGATGGAAGGCGATGACGTCGTCTATAACCTGTTTTGTGTTGTCGTGTCAACAGTTCCTTGTTGAATCACCAAGAATAATATTCCGGGTTTAGAATTCCGAATAATTTTCAGTAAATATCTTTGTCCAAGAATTTTCATGAGCACTAGATAAACATGTTCGTAGGAACATCCCTTAAACTTTTAATAGGGATAGGATTGGTCAAATCACCCAAAAGTGATATAGAACCCTTCGACATGAATGGTTCACAATTCTCCAAAATAAAATCAGACTGGGGTTTGTTAGACCCAACAAATGCATTGCTTTCAATACATGACCATGACTTTGACCTTTTGGAAATAAGAGCATTTGGAATAGGTCTGTCTTGATTCTGATGCTTATATTTCAATTTGAAGCAATCAGAAATAACGTATCCTTTCTTCTTGCAATAGGTACACGTAGAAAGAGACATGGATTTTGAATCAAGCTTATCAGAAGCTTGACTTTTAAAAGTTGTGCCAGATTGAATTTTAGAAGGGCACGTATTAGGCTGAAAGACCTTTTTACCAGTAGACTGCTGAGTGAAAGACTTCCTTGCAACAGGAACTTTATGAGTTAAGAAATACTCGTCAGCAGCAAGAGCAGCATTTTCCAAGGTTTCGATCTGATGCTCTTCAAGATAAGTCTTAATGACACTATGGCCACAGTTCTTGAACTCTTCAGGTAATGCAAGTTGTTTGAGACTTTCATAATCTTGATCAACTTTCTTGGCTAAGCACCATCTATCAAATAACTGCACTTTTTTTCTTGCAAATTCAACATAAGTTTGTCAAGCTTCTTTTTTATAGTTCCTGAATTTTTGCTGATGAGCTCAGACACTAACTCATAACCATTCAAGATATAGTCTTTAACCACATCATAGTCAGCACTCTGCTGTAGTGACAATGAAATGTAAATATCACGAGCTCTACCAGTAAGTACACGTTGTAGTAATAGAGTCCAGTACTCCCTTGGCCACTTCAAACTTTCAGCAACGTTTTCAAAATAAGGAAAATATGTGTCTACTTCTTTTTCCAGAAAAGGTAGTATTAACTTGATATTTCTGAAAACATCAAAGGTAGGGGAGTGTTTTCCTTTTGCCAGCTCTAATTCTGTTAACTTAATTTGAAATTCCCTTTCATCCTTTTCTCTCTGCATTTGCATTTGCATTATCCTATCTGCTTTTGCTTTCTCAAATTGCATTTGTCTTACTTCCCTTTCTCTTTCCATTTGTATCTTTTCTATTTGAAACTGAACCTGTCTTGTCTCTAATTCTAACTTTTTTAGCTGGAATTCCATTTTCAAAATATGAATCAAATCCAAATATTAGTCCAATAGTTAAACATATAAGTCCAATCACTAAAATGCTCCAAGCGAATCAAAGTTTGAATCCCGATGAAGTTCCAAGATGGAAGCCGATGATGTCCTCTATAACCTGTTTTGTGTTGTCATGTCAACAGTTCCTTGTTGAATCATCAAGAATAATATTACGGCTTTAGAATTCCGAATAATTTTCAGTAAATGTCTTTGTCCAAGAATTTTGATGAGCACTAGATAAAGTATCCAGGGAAAATAAATTATTAATTCCGAAAAATAGAAAAATTCAAATCAAACTGGCAACAACAACAACAAAAAAAATACCCTTGAGCCCGAAGGTATGAATTACGACTGACTAGAAAAACACTATGATACGTCACTTTAATTCCAACTGTATAGCAAAACGAACCACGTGATAGGGTCACGTGATCATTTCCTTTCAAGAGACTTAGTAAAATCATATGTCAGTTATCACGTAGGCCATGTACGGATTCGATTGTACTGAACGAATCTTACTATAAGATTCAATAATAAAAAAAAATTTAAAAAATAGTTGGTTACAATAGAGCTGAAACTGACACCGAAATCTAGGTCACCAAAAGATACAATGTTTCTACGAACTGTGTGTTTATCAGGTTTAACTGAACTGAACTGAATTTTCTGGAAAAATATCAAATCCAGTGAATAAAATTATCATTACAATAACATGTAATGAAATAAAAATAAAATGAAAAAGAAACTAACACACAAGTAATTAAATTGCATATACGTAACACCATACCCACATTTCTCATTTATCCTTAAAGATATTTCAACATCATTTAACAAGATAAAATGTATTTCACCAGAAAGATTATATAACATAAAATTCATCAAATATTATTGACAACTGCACCGTAACATTTCACAGCGACGAATTTCTAAGTGTGTGCAGACCACAGTGTAACATGAAAATTTGGACAACTAAATTAAACTGGGAAGTGTGAATGTCAGCATTCGGTTGTAGTTTGACCGCCCCAGGGGCCTAGTGGTTAGAGCGTCCGTCTCGGATGCGAGAGGTCGCGGGTTCTATCCCCGGCCTAGTCAGACCAAAGGCTTATAAAAATGGTACTGACAGCTGCCTTGCTTGGCGCTCAGCATTAAGATGTTATTGTTAGGACTGGTGAGCCTGGTGTCAGGATAATGTGACTGGGTTGGGACATATTGCTACATGTCTGCGGCATGATGCCCCAGTAATAGATATCACTATAAACTGCCACACTGCAGACATCGTAGCTATATGACTCAAAAATTGTTAAAGCTACCTTAAAATCCAAATGACACATACACACGG
The DNA here is from genome assembly GCA_016617855.1 of Megalonaias nervosa. NCBI lineage: Eukaryota > Metazoa > Mollusca > Bivalvia > Unionida > Unionidae > Megalonaias > Megalonaias nervosa. Next base: position 31,873 of record JAECUM010015358.1, read on the forward strand.
TTGAAGTTTATCTTGACGGCATTTTAATATTATAGGAGTTGCATAGTTGATGGAATTAATTGCATGACTCCAAGTTAACTTCCTGGTTAGAACATTAAAGAGGGGTGTAAAACACGTGACCTGATGATTTTAGTCGTTGGAATAGATTTTAAACAATTAATTTGAAAATGTTAGTATTTCAGCGAAACGAGATTGAAGATACATAAAGGTAGAATAAGCAAAGGAACATGAAATCCATAGATGATGGCCATAAAATACTACTGGCCAAAATGATAAAGGAAATAAGGGAGTAATGATTTTCTGGAACACAAGAAATACAAGGACCTTACTGTTGGTATGGTATGATTATTTCACAACATTATTGGATTGGTCTTCTAGCAGAAAGACATGAGCTATAAGGCTGAATATACTGTTTTCTACAAAGAAAGATGAGCCTGATGATAGCTTATCAGGGTGAAACCAACGCATTATAACTTGTATGTGTCTAAAATGAGCAAGTTAAAAATAAACTATATATTGCATAGTCTGTTTCCACTGTATAAAATTCATTACAGATGTTAAAAGAGCTAGATATGATAGCCGTATATAATTACGAAGCTCAAGAAAAGATTTTACCAACTTCTCAAAATCATGTACAGAGTAATAATACAAATTAGACAATGGCGTCAGGACCCCCCCCCCCCCCAGCAACACGTAAAACAATACAATAATATATATATACATATGTATATATATATATATATATACCGCCATATATATATATATATATATATATATATATATAACTATATACTCTCAATAACGTGGTCAGCTAGAAAAGAAACAATTTGGCCAGGATCCGTATGGCCTCAACTCATCATTCTATTGATAATACTCACTGGTTAGGTCGAGGGAATAGCTATCTCAGTTTTTCAGGCCATATTTAACTGTATCCAAACAAAATGTTTATCGTGGAATAGGTAAAGTGGGCCAGTAGGAGTAGGAGGAATTAGGATGGTAGGTGGAGTAGATGAAGTTGGAGGATGAGGTACTGGAGTATTAAAAACAACTTTTGATTCTAAATTCCCAGAGAGAGAGAGAGAGAGAGAGAGAGAGAGAGAGAGAGAGAGAGAGAGATGATATAATTTTTCACACCACATTTTCAATATCACCGTAGCGTCCTATAATTTTGCAGCATTACCAAAATTTACGACCGCTCCGGTGGCCTAAGTGGTTAGAGCGTCAGCCTCGGATGCGGGTGTTCGCGGGTTCGAACCCAGGCCGAGTCATACCAAAGACTTAGAAAAATGGTACTAACAGTTGCCTCTCTCGGCGCGCTCAGCATTAAGAGGTTGGTGTTAGGACTGGTTGGCCTGGTGTCAGGATAATGTGACTGGGTGAGATATGATGTCACATGTCTGCTGCATGATGCAACAGTGCTCAACACTATAAATTGTCAGACTGCGGACATAGTAGCAATATGACTCAGAAATTGTTAAAGCTACGTTAAAACATCCAAACCACACACGCACACAGATTTACAGTTTTATCAGCATGTATTTGTTGTGTATATACAGCATCAACAGTTTCATATATAGGATTTTCAAATAAATAAATAATAAAATCATAATATATGGGTCTGTCAGTTCTCTGAGATGACATCCCACCGTATACGCATTTCTCTGTCTTTCTGTCACCTTCTCTGCACATGTATGTATGTATGTATGCAAATTCGATTGTACTTTTTACGTATGCAGAAATCATTGGTTTTGTTCTTCTAGGCAGAGGAAATCAAAGTGTTGGTTAAGTTAACCTAGTTCTTTTTATTTCTCATCTAGTAGTCTTCGGATGTAACATCCGCAATACAGCCTGTAACTGAATACAGCCTGTAACTGAAGCGAATGTGCGTTGTTAATGACATATTCCAGTACAACATGTTTAACATGCGCGTCGCACATAGCCAGTACACCTGAAGCGCGGCTGCATATTGATAAACACGTGGCTTTTAAACAGAGCACGCCTTGCCGTACACAACGAGCAATGTATGCCATTTAGCTATGATAGTAACTGCGTTTGCTGTCTCTTTGATGTATCTGTCGCGTTCGTGGGAAAATATTTTAACGTCTCTACTTCGGCAAAACCCAAAGCTAATCCAATTCCAACAGATTAAGTTTTCCGAGTTGGGACTATTTTGGACATTTTATAATTGTAAACATTATGGAGGACGCCCTATTCGTTTCTCGTTAATAAACACCAAAATGTACTGTATGCAATACATATAGTAGACTCCATCGGATAATACTTTGATATGACTTAGCGTCCCTTCGTCTAGCCCCATATTTCAATGCATTACCTAGAAAATTTCCAAAATCGCGTAAAGAATTTAATGAACGTCTCCACTGAGCTTTGTCCTTTTCCGAGTTTAACCAGAGGCATATTTAAAAAATCACACAAGTTCCATTTAGGGACAGTCAAATTGAGTTGCTGTGCCGTAAAACACCAAATCAAGCCAAACCCGTACATGATTTGAGAAATACGAAATTAGAAAAATGAGAAAAGATACCACTCTACATAGGCTATACTCCGGAAGGTTATTGAGAAATAAAACAAATCATTTTAATATAATATAAAACCAGAAAATAATATTAAAAATGATATTTATTTGGAATTTGTACAACAAACCAGATAGTTCTTAACATACAAACCGATCTTTTCCGATTTACTTTATACTCTGCACGTTTAATGTATCTACAAATACAAACGAAAAGAGGATTTCAAAGGCAAAATTATATGGTTCGGTCTATACTAAGTCATTTAATTAAATTTACCATACGATGTATATCACTTTGCATACTTAATTAGGACAGCATCCCCAAGTCGGAGATTTATAAATATTTAGCAGCTAGCACCATATTATGATAAATATCCAGAGTTATCGATGAAACACTCATTAGGGTCATGCTATTATCCTATTGTAAAGAAAATTCTACCGAATTGGAAACAATAAACAAGCTTATATGTACAAATACTTTAATTTTTATACCCGAGTACTTGATGACAGTAAAACATTTAACTGGGCATTACTGTTCTATATATTACATGAAATATCTTCATCATCCATAATAACTCTCAACAATAATGACTGTCATCCATAATCACTGTCAATAATGAAAACGCAAAACAGTGTCATAATAGATTCTACCATTTATATAGCACTCATGACGTTGTGAATAAATACTGATTTAAAAAGACATATTCGTTACTGATAGCATGGGAAAGGACATACCAGTTCGTCGTTTGCTACTCAAAGTGGTCGTGACCATGGTGAGAACAATGACATTCATTGTTCACACAATGGATTTGATGATCGTTACACCGCAGAGGTTCAGGATTGCCTGATCCCTGGCAGTCAGTTCTCACATGGCAAGCTGTGTAATAGAGAACAACCAACACAGACATTATTTTCCTAACAGACTCTGATAACGCAAAACCTATTTCCTTCTCTTCTGGGAATATTTTAAGGTGCAGGAAATAATGTTTGATTTGAGATATATAGAAGAAACGATATAGTTATGTGTATACCTACCTACCTACCTACCTATCTACCTACCTACATATATACCTACCTACCTACCTACCTACCTACCTACCTATCTACATACATATATACCTACATACCTACCTACCTACCTACCTACATACACACACATACATACATACATACATACATACATACGTACATACATACATACATACATACATACATACCTACCTACCTACATACATACATACCTACCTACCTACATACCTACCTACCTACCTACATACATACATACATACATGCACACACATACATATATACATACATACATACATACTTACATACATACATACATGCATGCATGCATGCATACATACATACATACATACATACATACATGCATACATGCATACATACATACCTACCTACATACATACATACATACACACATACCTACCTACCGACCTACCTACCTACATACATACATACATACACACACACACATACATACATACATACACATACCTACCTACCTACCTACCTACCTACATACCTACCTACCTACCTACGTACGTACCTACCTACCTACCTACATACATACATACATACATACACACACATACATACATACATACATACATACATACATACATACATACATGCATGAATGCATGCATGCATACATGCATACATACCTACCTACCTACATACATACATACATACATGCATACATGCATACATACATACCTACCTACCTAACTACCTACCTACCTACGTACCTACCTACATACATACCTACATAAATACATACATACATACATGCATACATACATACATGCCTACATTCATACATACCTACCTACCTACCTACCTACCTACCTACCTACCTACCTACCTACATACCTACCTACCTACCTACATACATACATACATACATGCATACCTACATACATACATACATACATACATAATGTTTGCCTATATCATCAATATTCGATGCGGCAGTGATAATGTTAGAAATATCATTACTGGTGATGGAGGCGGCACCTGAGGTTGCTCTGGTGGTGTATTTACTTTGCAAAATAATAATAATAATAATAATAATAATAATAATAATAATAATAATTATAATACTACTAATAATAATAATCAGCTTGATCAGCAGCAGCATCGCAATTATTCGTATTCATGGTTTTAAAGAAATATTTACAAAAATAACCTTACTTTTGAAACCGTCCCCTCCCCCTTTGTTTATGGATACCACATAAACAATTAATGTACCTACTTTAATTAATGTTCGCCTTTCTGCCGTCGGATGGAATGTTACACACAGAACGCTTTACAAAATGAGGATATCATGATATGCAAGACTCGTAAGCAAGTGTGAATATTAAGTTTCAGAATAAGAGAAATGAATATGCAGACTAGGTATACTGTACCTGCCCCTGTGTTGTGTAGATGTTCGCATGTACAGATGTGATGTTCACATTTAACGGTCTGATGTGCCCAGCAGTTGAGGGTACAGTCCACTACAGTCGAACAAAACTGCGACACAACTATTGCTGCGAAAGATTTATTAGTTTGTTAATTAGTAATCGCTTTTAATCGTTGCACCTCATTTTATGTTAAGCTTTCTTTCTTTCTTTCTTTCTTTATCGACCTAGGCTTTTTCTCATACTTTAAACTGCAGAAGAAATTTGAAACGCAGCATGATTTCTTTTTCATTCTGGTCTTTATATTCACCTATCATGTTTTCAATTAAAAGACACGCAATTTGTTAGAAATGTGTCTTATTCAAATAAAATTGGTTTTGCTACAAAGTGAAGACAATCAAATGTCGGAGGAATGAATCACAGCGGCAAATTTGCCAGTGATGAAAATTTGGTACTATGATCACGAACTTATTCAATATTTAAATTTAAAATGTAGAGTAAATGGTCTTTCGTAGTTATGGAAGTTGTATGAAATCAAGACCTAACCGTTCTCCATAATTAAATCTTGAAATCGTATCCCATGTTAGAATGCAAGAACCATAACTCAAAAAGCATATCGCCAGAAATAAAATGTTGGAGGAAAAGCATAAAAATATCATTTTCGTGTTTCTGACAAGATTTCGGCATTTTAAAGACAGAGACGATAAGGAACTATTTGTCACACTATCGTTCACTTTACAAAGTAAATTTGGAAGTAGAATAAAATAAAGAATGTTGATCACAAATGTTCTGTACCAAACATTTATACTGGGACATTAAAGTTCAAACTTGATTCGACTTCAAGGTTTAAAATCATACATAATTTCAATGAGAAATAACACCATGCAACCCGTGATAACCTTACGATATTATTTATGGAATGCATATCTTACCAATATTAGCACATGCCAAAGCCGCAAGGAACAAGCGCATTTTCAACTATCTGGAATGGGGAAAAAATGTATAGGTCGCAAACCTGCTTTAGAGCCATGCTTTATATGCATATCGTGACGTCATACATATCTGTCACATGGTCATTTCAAGGAAGACATGTTTAACCTAATGCGTGATGCATGACTATCTTATCATTATTGCGTAGGCTGTGTAATGTAATGGAAAGGAATTATACGACTGTAGGTTATCACATTCACATGTAGACTTCTCGAGTTTGGGTGCTCAATTACAGAGGTTTATTTTATACTAAGACAACAATAATGCCAATAGCCAACGTCAGAAAACGTCATTTAACATCATTTGAATTAAACGTTTTATCATTGCCTTCTCGCTTGGAAACTGTGTATCAGATTGTAACCTAAGATCTCCATTAGATTGGCATATACATATACACCACATGATGTGATCAGGATAGATTGGTAGAAAGCTGAGCCATAACTATTTCAACGCCATCAGAATTGGTTGCTCCTGATTTGGCTAATAGTAAAGACGATGTTGTATTCACGATATTTTATTAACTATTGATTTGAGTTATGTTTCAAGCTTATTTGGCCAATTACAAACAGGTGGAAAATCACAGTATATGTACGTAAAGTAAGACTTAATGTACTTTTTCGCTTGATTATTCCTTGTATTATGTGTGGGAAAACTAACAAATACTTCTTAGGTTTCCCTCCTTGTTTTGAAAATAGAGAAACGACAAAAGGTTCACTGCAGCATGGGGGTTTGGTTTGTGCATCATAAGGAAAAGGGACAATTGCTCAAAACGATTAATACAAAATCAGAATTGTGTCTTATCACTAAACACCATTCCTCTAAATGTATCATTCAATACTAAGCATTTGTGTTCAACACCGGTGACCTGTGGCAACTGTACCATTATCTGACCAGATGAAAAATCAAACACATTTTATCATTCTCAGTCCATTGAGTTCTCAGAGTTCTGACATAAAAAGATGCGTGATAGCTTATCGAAAGTGAATCGCTGCATCAAAATTATTAAAACGCGTTACTGTAAATGCGCACACCAGTAGGAAATCCCGGTCTGGACGAGTGGACGAGTTCTTTTCCTGAGCCTGCATCTGAAACAGCATTTGCGCCGTCCAGTTTAGAAATTAATGAATCAGCATGCAAAAACTTTAAAAAGTGTTAAATTGTCTATTTTGGAACTTCAGCCTTTGTTTAACTGATTGCATATAATAATAATAATAATAATAATAATAATAATAATAATAATAATAATAATAATTCCATTAAATTGATATGTAATCTCTGACATATTGACAAAGCTAATCAGAAAAGTGCTATACAATCATTTAAAGAATACTAATATTAAAAGATATTTTGTTACATTTATCTAGGTGTTATCTAGGTAGAAAAATGAATGACTGAATAAATAAATAGAACTAACAGCCGATTGAGTTATGTTTTCTAAAATGAACAGTTTTGGTCACTCATGCTAAGGAATTCAATCTGAAATTGCAAGATTTGAAGGAAGCCTGCCGAGGCTCCTTAACAAGTCTTATTTAAGGAAATTAGTAAACTTTATTTCAATGTAGTCTGTCATAACTCCTCTCCCAGCTTTGTTGGGGTGGGTGTCATGGGTTTGGTTATCGTTATCTAGAGGTGATCGCAGACGGTGTAATTTGCCCGGAACGAGTAAATATCAATATAAAGTGTGAAAATTATGGGTGGAATAGATAAAGATCTGAGCAGGTATATAGAACAGAATAACACGAGTCCCCGTTACAAATAAAGACAAAATTTAATAAAATTTCCTAACAATAAAGTTCATAAACAAAAGTAATAATGCATTACGAATGAAAGATACACTTCTTTCTTTTGAATTAACTTATTCTACGAGTTTCAAATACAAATATGATGATACCAATAACCGATCTGTTAAGCGATAGAATTATCTCATCATCAATCGAATCGAGTGAAATTGAACACTGCTTGTACAATTTCATAACCTGATGGTCTTGATTCAGTCCAAATTCCACAGCAACTATCCCTTTTGACTTCCTTGTGCCGGTAAGTCTGGGTCTTCTCCACTTTTCCCTTTCTTTTCCAAATTTTCTAGGTGTCTCGTCTCTTTCGCCCCTTCCAACTTTGTGTCCACTTTGGGTTTGAAATACGTAGAGCTATCTTCACCTTCCAAAATAACAAAAATAAGCAACATAAATCTTCCGTCACATTATACTGGGGGAATAGATCAATACCCTCCCCCCTCGTTATGTCAGATAAATTCTAACCTAATTCAAACAGACCCTATGGCTATCTAGTCTAACTGGCCATGACAGACCGTAACCAACCTAGTTTCACAAAATTAATGGTCCGCTAACGGCTATTTCAACCCACCACTGAGACATTAGTTCCAGACTAGTCTCAATTACACAAATGAATGAAATTCCTTGCACTACGGTATTTATAACAACAATCAAGTGGTTATCATACGTGAACTCATATATAGGTCGGAGAATTCATACGGATTCTTGCAGCTCAACTAAAATAAAGCATGAAATTCTAGATACATAATCTCCCATAATAATCGAGACTATACGTTCAAACGAGTCGTCAATGTTTATATAAAGAAAAATATCATTGTACGGACTCAGATAAACGAACTCAACACAGGTATAAAATATCAAGAAAATTGAATCTACGAACTTAAACAAATAAATCCATGCAAATACAAGCAAATAAATCAAACAAATCATCCTAGTAGTATCAACGAATTACATAAGATTGTTGCAAATACCTTGTGTTTTCCAAGCTCGCACTTCCAGAAACTTGTCTGTCAATTTTTCCAGACAATCGCTTCCCTTGGATGATTTAACGAGTGAATTTACTTCTTAAATCACTCGGAGTCTTTTTTCCTTACATTCGTTTCTCTCAGAGAAAAAGCTCAGACTGATTTCAAATTGCAATTTTGCACAGTTAAACTGAGAGTTTTCATGTGAAACCACGCCCCATTCACAGCGTGACCAATCTGGATAAAATATAGTTCCCGCCTGAACAAGGCTGAAAAACAATGCAGTTCGTCTGACAAACATTGATTACCCAACTGATTCCTGGTAACTTTCAGAAATGACAGTTTTCCATACCGATCAGAAGTTGACCCCTCCTGTTCAGTTTAAACAAACGTAGCCTTAATCAAAAATCGCTAAACTCGTGACGGAGACTGTACCAATCCGTGCATTATGACAATTTAAACTCGCGCAGATCTCCATAGATCTAATTAATCGTACACGTGTCCACTAAATGTGTTCTACTGAGATTGACAGAAAAATTTGCTCCATTACATAGTCAAATATACATAGGAGTTCAAACGAATGAGACGCTATATAAACAATTTTGAAATAATACCTCTGTCTATTACATTTATAATGATGTTCACATTTGACTTTTTCTTTTCGCTTTATTGAAAGTCTCTTTCTAGTGATTATGTCTTTGACAAAGGCTCCGTGAAATTCAGTAGTGTGTAGGATGCTTGAAAACTAGTTTTCCACTTATCGCTGTCCGTTTGTTGCATATCTGTCTCTTTTTCTCTCTCCCTCCCTCCCCATCTCTCTCAATATATATATATATATATATATATATATATATATATATATATATATAAAGAGACAGACAGATAGACACAGACAGATAGTCGGACAGACGTGCAATATACATATTAGACTGGTTTGCTAATATGACTGTGTACATAATTGGTCTAGAATGTGACTTTGTAAAGTCTTAACTTGAACATATTGCGCCATAAAAATGAACCAGTACTGTGAGTCTTCAACGAATTTTCAAATTAGAGAGAGAGATGCAAGTCTGTTTAATTAGTAAGGTATAAATATATCATTAATTGCCTGCGAGAATGTAGCACACCATTCTTGAAGCAAATGCTTATCAGGCACACTTCGGTCAATGTTACCGTCTGAAAATGTCATGCATTAGAAAATCCATTATTGCGAACTGGATAGCTAATAATCTTTCCCAAGTAAATTCGCCATCTGTTATTTAATTCGTCAGCGGATTTTATTTTCCTTATTCATTGGAACGCAAACTTTTGGTAAATATGTTTGGTTGCTATTTCTTTCTTCTACGCGTATTTTCAAGTTTGATATTGCAAGCTTGTATATATTTTTGTATGCATGTGCGATCATAATTTTTGTCCAGACCCATTTGATTGATAGCGTATGAGGATTTGTTTATAATTAACAAGATGTAGCAATTGCTACTTGCACCATGTCATTCAACATGAACTCCTGCAACCTTATCTCCTTGTCTGTGGCGAATATAAATGGCACAAGTTGTCCTCCAGCAACAGGCGGGAGAGGAACACTAGGAAATTCCCACATAATAGACTAAAATGTAGACCAGATAGTGACTTTGAGCAATGATAAGTCCGGACGTCTGGTTAGAAGTTAGGTCAGATTTTGAACTTAGTTCACTTGTAGTATGAACAATATAATTTCACAGCCTTATTAAGTAATTAGTTTAATACTCTTTCACTGCAGGTGAGGGAGGTAGCTGGTTGTAAGGGCTAATAGTGTCACTGTTGATTATAACCTTCATTGTGGGCATAGGGTAAAAGAGAGAATACTTTTGACAGGTAATAGTTTTGCAGTTTTCCAGTAAATGTTTACCAACGTTTCTTCGATGTGCTTAAAAACTGACTGCAAATTGCTTTTTTTTTTCAGCTGCATCAAGTCAAATGTGAGGGAATTGAAACTGACGCCCGCTTACTCTCATCCCTATTCTCTATCGTCTAATTCATTCAACCCAGTATTTTCATTACAGTATATATATATATATATATATATATATATATATATATATATAGAGAGAGAGAGAGAGAGAGAGAGAGAGAGAGAGAGAGAGAGAGAGAGAGAGAACAAAAAACTATTTACTATTTAAGTAAATTTTAGAAAGATTTTATTAGATTCCTCATTCCAGTCAAATTCGGCGCGTAACGCGCTAGTAAGGCCAAAGTCCTGAAAGCTTCAGGTAACGTGATCTGCAAGCAATGGACATTCTTTCGCAGCTTCTTGAGCCGGATGGATTATCGCTGGAATGGACGTTTTATCGTCACTAAACCAATTTCAGTTCCAGGGACAAGACGTGTTGTTGTGTTTTTTTTTTTTTTAGTATTTATTTTTGATTTTCTCTCTGAGAAGCCTCAGCATTTATTATTAATGCTGTATGGTTCGTTGTTTACTTGTTAGCGCGTTTACTCTATAGACTTTGTCCAAATAGTCGCGTTATACCGTAAAGACACAGCTAACCTTTGTTTATACATATCTTTGACGTTGATTATAAAGTCAGCGTCAAGCACAACCATGGTCTGCGTTTCTTCTACTTAAGCACATTCTGATTCAAACGATCTGATGAGTGACTCCTGTCTTTGCTCTACCCATGTTTCATCCAAACTATTGAACTTAAAAGTGTATTCATGTGTGTTTTCTCATCTCTCCCTCACTATATATATATATATATATATATATATATATATATATATATATATATATATATATATATATATATATATATATATATATATCTTCCTTTGCTATCACACATCCTGGTTGGTTGCTGTATGAATGACGATCATTCTGCCTGAAATGCAACATGCGCAGAACACACCTGAACTTGGATATATTTATCTCGTTTGACGGTGATCAACCCTCTGAACAGACTAATGGTATCGTTTGAGATAAATGGAGGGGAGAGTGATTGAGAGCGTAGAGTCAGTATAATCTGAAGTGTGGTTGATATAGTTACGATCGCACATAAAAGTGTACTCAAAGCTTTCTCTTTATGATTTGGTACGGTATGGATACAACAATACTAGGCTACGAGAATGGAGCACGCCTTTTTAAAGAAAATGCTAATCAGGGTCACATTTGGTCAAGGTTACCAACGGAAAATGCAATATAGTTGAAAATTCATCATTGCGAACTGGAGAGCAATTTTGTCGCAGAATTGTTATATTTTATTTAATTTATAAAAAAAGGTTTTATTTTCCGTACTCAGTGAAACATTAAGAGCTTTTGGATAATATATTCAGGTTGAGATTTTTTTAAATGTATTTCTGCTAGAATTTCTAAATTTTATCTTGCAAACTTGTAGATATGTATGTATGTATGTATGTATGTATGTATGTTCTCTAGACATTTTGTTGAGAACATATGAGGATCTGTTGATATGCAATACTATACAACAATTAATATTTACACCATGCCATTCTGCATTAACTTTGACATCCTTATCTCTTTGTATATGATGAAAGGAAGGGGCACCAAATGCTCTCTTGCAACAAAGTGGGAGTGACAAGCTGGGAAGGTCCCACAAAGTAGTCTAAAATGTACATAAAATACTGACCTTGAGCAATTATAAATCCGACCGTTTTGTTTGGATTTAGGTGAGATTTTGAACATTATTCGATATAAGCAAAACAATTTAGCAGCCTTTTTTCTAATAAATTGTAAATAATTTCGTAGGCAGATGGGGTGACTGCGTGAAAGGGCTAATAGTGTAACTGTTGATTATAACCTTCATTGTGGGTATAGCGTATCTGAGAGGATAACATTGAGTTAGATTACAGTTCTGCAGCTTTTTTAGAAATTCTTTTCCAAAGTTTCTACCGTGTGAGCACCAAATACATGGAATTACTTTGTTCATTTGCGCCAAGTCGTACCTGAGGAAATGAAATTTAATGATTGCCTGCTTGCATCCTACTTTCCAGCCTAATTCAATTCAATGTTTCCAGTACTGCTAACCTCGATTCAAAATAATACTAAGCACGAGAAAGATAATCCGCCTTACGATATATGACGATATACGGATCCCAAGTGTGGACATGAAAAATCAATAAATTGCTTGTAAGAGCAATAATCTCACAAGTGGACGGCAAACGTCTGCGCCCTTATGACAAAAATTACTGCAAGACCAGACAATACTATTTAATGGGAGTAAATATATCTTTATAATGGTGCACAATTTTGTAGAGATAATTTCGCAGTACATCCAGTAGAGGTCAACGTGACATATAAACATTAAGATTGATGTATGGGCTGGGCTCGCAATATACAGTTAACTGCCAGGGATGGGTTCTGCTCTTTTTGGGGCACTAATTGAATTTTAATTAGTCCATTCAATAACGGTCAACCACTTAGAAGAGGCGAATGTTAACGTAAGGTCAGTAGCGGAAAATGAAAAAAATTGAGACAAATCAGAGGAAATTTGGGGAAAACTTGGGCCATGTGAAACAGGTGAAATAGTTATTAATAAAGGCGGACTAGAGAGGATAATTCTAACTTCGATGGGAGTGATAGAAATTTTGTCAGTTAGAGAAAGTAGTCCTGATTGGCTAAGCTAATCGAGGGGTGTGGGTTCCCAGACGGAATTCATGATTTTAATAAATTCCCTCGCAAAATTAGTCAAAGTTATTGAGGCAAGCCAGAAGTTATCTCCGAGAATTAGTAAAAAAATTACTTTAACCGTTAAATTGTCTAAGGGACGCGTGTCAGAAAGTGAAGAACACAAAAGGAGAGAGATTCGACTTCACAGAAAGGTGCGTGTCTCGAATAAAGCACAAGGAAAAAATAGCTCCATCCTATGCTGCACAGTACAAATATAATAGTCTACAACCAAGTCAGTTGTTGACCCGAAGAGGTGCACGCGCGTTTGCGCGAGATCGCGCACGAGAGAGAGAGAGAGAGAGAGAGAGAGAGAGAGAGAGAGAGAGAGAGAGAGAGAGAGAGAGAAGAGAGAGAGAAGAAGAAGAAGAAGAAGAAGAAGAAGAAGAAGAAGAAGAAGAAGAAATACGGTAACGCGGATCTATCACCAACAGTGATTTGGAAAAGATCGGAAGCACCAGGTGATGCCGACATGCGAACAATTTGAGTTCGATCAATCACAAGATAATATAATGAAATTTGTTCTATCAGTATAACAGAAATAACAGAACGGCTAACTGAACGGTTAATTGAACAAATAATACTCTGATATTGTTAGAAAATTTTTAATTCGCACTCTACGGAGATTCTAACCCAGGTCCGCAGGTAAACGGCATCCATCGCCTTGCCTGCACACACCAGCCCATATGATAGCATTATTTGTATTAAATATTAATTCTGCCGACTATTATCAAGCATTTCCCCTATAGAATCCAGGGATAGCACTTTTGGTTCAGTCTGGTGTATATTTATATTTCTCTATAATTAATCCTATACACCTTGATTTCTGTCATAAGAATCTGGAATGACTGTGTTGATAGATGAGAATTAATGATTGGGTAGTCATGCGAGTGTGTCTGCTACACACGAGTGCATAAAACACCGATTAAGTTGCATCATTTTTTGGTGGTGTGTGCTTAGTCGTGATGGAATATGGGCTGGTGTGAGCAGGCAAGGCGATCGGGTCCGTTTACCCGCGGACCTGGATTCGAATCTCCGTAGAGTAGAAATTAAATATTATCTAACCTGCATGATAGTACTATTTGTATATGTGAATAATTCCAATTTTTACTAATTGACTGCGTTTTCTACGTTTTGATTGGATGTAAACGGTCACGTGATACTGATCTGGAGTTTTTTCCACATCGATAAATTCTGCGGACTACTTTTGGTTCCCCGTGTCCAGATCATCTGATGTGAAGTTTTATCTATAGCAACGCTTCACATCCTAATAACAACAACAACAAGCTCCCACCCACCCACTCCTGTGATTTCCGATCAAAAATGACAAGCCACAGATTAAAATCGACCATTAGAAGTCAAAACAATGTAATTGCACAGACCTTACTGCACTCTAACACTCACCCCTTTTGCCGATGAAGGCATATGACAGGCTTTAGAAGCCAATCTTCGGAAATTATTGTATTTCACCTCGACAACATGTTACCTTTAATAGGTCAGGGTCATGTCAACAAAGGGATCTCCCTTAAAATGGACACGATTTTGCTTTTGAAAGATCGAAATGCGTAGAAAGTAACAACGACCTTGCTATAACAACACGTGCCATACGCAAGCGTAATTTTCGAAAAAAAAGGAATATTCCTGGTGTAACCGCAACAACCATTTTTTATATATTAAAATAATGATCATAACAATACATCACTGGCATGACCCGCTATGACTTTCTACTCCGTATCACTGTATAAAGAATCAATGAATCTTGGCTGGCGAAGATAGGGCTATGTATTCTATCGCAGTTAAGAGGCTAATGAAAGAAAACTTCGAGGTACATAAAAGTGAATGTTTTGTTGAATAAATCTGCTGATCTGATGTTAGAAAGGAAGTAAATTGGAATTATAAGGATTAAATGATCATTGTTGGGTATTTATCGATGTGTAAATATTACCTAATCACTCACAAAGTTTACATAAAGTCCTTCGGACTTTATTTACTTTGTGAGTGATTAGGTAAAATTTACACATCGATAAATACCCAACCATGATCTTTTAATCCCATAAGGAATATGGGCTGCTGCGTGCAGGCAAGGCGATGGGTGCCGCTTACACGCAGACCTGGGTTTGAATCTCCGTAGAGTACGAATTAAAAATTCTCTAACCTGTGTGATAGTATTATTTGTATTAAATATTAATTCTTCTATAGAATCCAGGGATAGCACTTTCCGTTCTGTCTGGTGTATATTTATAATTCTCTCTCTCTATATATATATATATATATAAAGGGATTTACAAATCAACTTGCCCGACTTAAATTGGCCAAGAATTAGCTCACGGGCAAGTTTGCAAAATTGAGAGAAGGATAAAAGATACAAAAGATGTTATTAAACGTTGACGGTTTGAGTAAAATACAGTAACTCTGTACGAGCTAATTTAACGACAAGTAGTTGTGTACAGTTCCTATTGCTTTATGTTCCATATTTCTATCCTGCAATCTCACCACAATTAATACATCAACACCTGTATTTAGCGTATATGTATAGTGTATTAGTAGTATAGGTATTTTGAGGTTCCTCTCTCAGAGACCCCCTACCCCCCCCCAAAAACGTTATACGTTAAAATTTTTGTCAGCAGCCTTTTTTAGCTCAAAATGATGACTTTCATATTTCTGACAAAATATGTTTTGTCGGGGTAGGGGGTCTCTGAGATAGGAACAACTCAAATACCTATATTACTATTACAGTCCCTATACTTATTATTTTTTTATAGTTTTAGACAAAATTTCATATTAAACAAATGAAATATTATATATAATGTCCTTCTGTCATTCAATCCGACATGTTGGATTTGATCTGACAAACAAATTTTATAAGAGATTTAATTCTATCAAATCAGCCTCAAGTTATACTGGTATAAAAACTAAAATAATAAGCGATTGTATTAAAAAGTTGGATATCATATATCACCAAAATATGGGTCAGTATGGTTATTCGCGACTGAAAATGATATGAGAATAGCGGGTTGGGCAGATGATGTGATGACATTTATTGACAATATGGTTGATATTTTATTTGATAATGATATTACTAAAGCTGTACAAAATTAAACATCTACTGTTGTAACCCATATTTTATTATAATCTTTTTCATATCTGCTGACTCTCATTGGCAGAATATCTGTTAACATACTGTCAATAATACGGAACTCGCGTATTAAATCGTCCATATCATATTTTATACCCCTCAAATAAGATCGTATTTGATGAAGTAATTTTTATAGGTGATACTTGCTGTTTTACAGGCATTTTTTTTAGTCGCAAGACGAGGCTCAATTTTTTTACACGCTGTTGCAAGAGAAACACCGACACCAGATATTATTAACAAAAACGGATTTAATGATGCTCCACTTGAAATTATACCAGAGCTAGTCATTAACAGTGGCAAATATGATATTACTCGAAGTATTCTGTTATAGTATTTGTAACATTTTTTCACGCACCAAAGTTTTTTATGATAATATCTGTAATATTGCATTAGACCGTCCACATCTTGTTTTGGAAGTTTTTTTGAAATATGATTGAAATGAACTATATTTTTTTTCGTTATATATTATTTGTTTACATATTTTATACCATCTCTAAGTCTAATTGTAGAGTTTCTGCTACAAATTCAAGACACCACCAGTAAATCACTAATTTTTTATCAGATGCTTCCAGTAGAAATGTTTCCTCGGCATCTTTATTTAACACTACAGATAAAACTCCAGAAAAATTATCGGTTGAATAACGCCATGGAAATGTAGTAAATATGCTAAATTTTACACCGCTAAATACGGACAGCCTATATACACCAGTGACTTTCGCGGTATGTTTGATAGTGTTATCGCTCGGTGTCCATACTGAAGATCCTGATGCTACTGTGTATTTTTTTGTTGCTGCATCTGTATATGCGGCTGGGTTTCCAATGTCTATATTTTTTTTTTCCTGACATGATAATAATACCTGTAACTATCCCACCTATTTTATCAAGTTTATTATCATCAACATACTTTAACTGCAAATAACTTACCGCTTGAGTTTGATTTAAGTTTGCTGGTGGATACCCGGTCTCCAAAATTTATAAATTTTTTTCTGACATATCTAAGTTACCGCTTAAAATTCCACCAGATTTATCTAACTTGCTGTCGTCAACTGATCTTAGTGGTGCATAACTAACAGCTTGTGTATCAGCAACTATCAGTGGCGGATAATCTGTTTCTAAACTTAGTACTCGTTGATTTGACATAAACAGATTTCCCGTCATTGTGTCGCCGGATTTTTTTAGATAGCCTGATAAATCAACCTTACCGTCTGTTATTGTTGTACTTTCAGCTGATGAATCTCCTATTAATGTTCCAAATTTTGTATAATAACTCATTATTTATTTATCGTCTGACAATTTTTTATATAGCATAACATTGTATAACAATAATGGCAAAATCATTGATATTAAATTTTGATACAGAGCGGTTGGTAAAACATAAACATAACAATGAACTTCCAGATTGTCATTATCTTATTGTTGGAAGAAATGGATCGGGAAAAACAAACTTGCTTATGAATTTACTTCTAGGAGATAATTTTAACTAAGATCGCGTTTATATTTATACGATTAACCCGCAGCAAGATAAGTACGAGCTACTTAACAATTATAATAACAAACTTCGTGATGATCTTGAGGCTGGCGAAGATTTTTTTTATTATCAAACAACCAGAAGAACTCGTCCCAGTTAATCAACTTGATTCTTCCGAACACAAGATAGTTGTTTTTGATGATATTCCGCTAAACAATGATGAAATGAATAAAATAAGATCATATTTTTCACTGTCGCGAAATAAAAAATGTAATTCTATTTATCTTGCCCAGGGTTTTTATAATGTTGACAGATTTATTAGGCGAAATACTGGTTGTTTTATATTATTTCCAGGAGTTGACAATGTTGACGTTAGAAATATCGCGAACGAGCAATATGGCGATGTAACAAAAGATAAATTTATTGAATTATATCATCAAGCAACAGGAAATAAATATGACTTTTTTTGGTTTGATAAACTAACAAATGATACTATTAAAATGTTTCGATGTTGTATTGAAAAATATCTACAGTAAGTTTTATACAAAATAGTATATAATTAATGGAAAGACAAGCAAAGTACAGAAAACATATAGAAAATCTAAAAAAACTTGCTCAGTCTCAGGCAAAATTTAAACAGCAAGTACAGCAAGCACGACGTGGCCAAGTGGTTGCAGCAGAAACAACAGCCGCCGCTCTCAAACCAATTACTGAAGCTTTACTTGGAAAACAACCTGAAACTAAACCATTATCAGAAGAAGAACTTAAGCGACTACAGGAAAAAGGTTTACTCGGACTAGTTAAAGAACAACAAGAAGCAACTGCTGGAAGAATTATTGAGAAATCTGATGTGGAGAAACTAAGATTAGCTGAGGCACTTGTAGCAAATATATCTGATCCTGCTGCAAGACGAACTGAACTAAGAAGGTTGTTGAACAATCCACTAGCGCTTCAACGAAGATTAGCAGAAGCAGCAGTAGTTAGACCAATTGAGAGAAGGTTAGAACAAGAAGAAGAACTTAGAAGAGAGAGAGAAAATATAGGAGAAAAAAAGAAGATTTGACCATGATTTAGCAAATATAGATAGCGAAATAAGAAATAACGAATATAAAGATTTTAATAAAAAATATAGTGAATTTAGTGGTGTGAGAATACATCATGTTGGAAAAGATGAATTTAAAGCTGACGAAAATATTGCACAATTAAAAGAAATAAAAAAAAGAGGGTGATGAGCATCTCAGCAAACTAGTTTTAGAAAATAGAAATTACTATAATGACATTAAATTATATCGACATGGAATTATCGCTGATCTTTATATTAAGGCTATTAATAATATAAGAAATAAACAATACCGTAGTGATAGTCACCTTAGAAGCTTAATTAATGAAGCAAAATTATTAGATGAAAGACAAGAAGAATCAGCATATATACATGAAGCTCCTATGATAACTGAAGATTTACAAAAATCAATTGAGGAAGAGAATAAAGAACGTCGTGATAAATATAAAAACCAATTAAAATACGAAATAATGGATTCGGAATATTTTGTTTTTATGGAAGAAAATGGCATTTCTGACGTTGATAATATGTATAGTTGGGAAAAAGATAAATACGATAATCTCATTAAAAAATTAACTGATATTACAGAACAAAATGTAGTAGCTTACTGAGAAATTGATACAGCTGAAATAAGAGATGTTGAAGGACTTTATGAAAAAGCTAGAGATGCTGTTATTGCTAATATTTTTAAAAATACTGCATCAAAATTTAGAGATAAAGAATATGTTGAAAAAAATAATTTAACTTTTTTAAAATTATTTAAAGGTTATGATAAAAATCGCTTAAAGAAAATTGAAAAAGAAACAAGTGGAATTAGAATATTTTCATCAGTTACTGAAATGATAGGCCGATTAATGCTATTGATATCATCAAAAGAAGCTGGAAATGTTGGTGCTGAAATTGACAATGAAATTATTGACATACTTGATAATTTGAGATCAGAAAATTTATTAACATCTGACGAATACAAAACTTTACATCACGATTTGATATAATCGCCGCGATTTAATTTTATAAATTTGTGTAATGATTTAATATAACAATTTTATATCAAAAATGTCAGCAACATTATTACTAGACTCTAGCCAATCTGAGAAAGATAGCGCAAATTTTTCTGAAAGTATATTCCTCCAATAGAACTAGATCGTGAGAAACAATATGAAATTGGACTAATTTCCTGCACTTGTTGGAATGCTATGGCTAATGTAAAAACTGGAGTAAATGATCTATTTGCAATTGGTTATACTAGTCGAATTTCTCCACTATTTGTTATACAGAAATTAATTAAAATTCCACAAGGAGCCTACAACATAACTGATCTAAATAAAACAATAAAAGAACTAACAAAAGAACTAATAATGAAAAATGAAAGTGTAGCTGATAGTTTTGAGCTTACACCAAATTATAATACGTTACGAGCTAGAATAACAATAAAATCTGGTATAACAGTTGATTTTACTAATCCAGAAAGTATCGCACCACTGATAGGATTCGAATATAAAAGTTATACTGCTCCTCATACTCCTAATGAAACCAGCAGAACGTATGACGGTGAAAATCCAGTAAATATAACTGATGTAAACGCAATATTGGTAAATTGCTCTATCACATCTGGATCTTATTCAGCTAAAGGTAGCAAAGGACTAACGATATATAGTTTTTCACCAGATGTTCCGCCGGGATCTCTTATGCAAATTAGTCCACGTCAGGTTATTTATTATCCGTTAAACGTTGAAAATCAAATAACAGAAGTAAATATGCAATTGACAGATCAGTCTGGAAGACAGTTAGATCTTAATAATGAAATTGTTACTTATTATTTACACTTACGCGAACAGTAAACATATTTTCTAAGAAAAGCTAAAAGATTTGGAAGTAAAATTATGCAACCTCAGATATAATGAAACAGAGAAAAAAAAGTTTATCGAAGAAAAATAGTAGGAGGATTTTTGGGAAATATATTTGCTAAAATTATAGAAAATGCTCCAGGAATAGCTCATAAAGTTGCACCAACTGCACTTGACGCATCAAAAGCGTTTGCAACTGGAGCTGCATCTGCTGCTGGAACTGCTGTGGGACAAAAAATAGCTGATAAAATAAAAGGCGATCCACAACGTGGTATACCGACAATCAAACAAGCTATTTCAGAAATCGTACCAAGAAAAGAAACTCAACGCTCAATGATAGCAACAACAAAAAAACTTTTATCACCACGAGGAGAACAAATTATACAAAAATTAATATCTAAAGTAACAACACCGAAATAATTTTGCATAACCTAATAAATAAAAAAATGTCTGTAAAAAATTATCTCGATTTAGCAGAAACTTATGACACAGACGACGCAGTAACAGAATTCGAATACGTTGAATATCTTGATGAAAATTCTAACGAACCTAATAAAGCTGGCTCCAATACATTTAATACTCGAGACGAGGACGTATTTTTACTTCCTCATAAAGCAATGTTGGAAGTTCGTGGCCGGATTATGACAGTAGCTGTTCCACCTGCCGAAATTGCAGCTAACGCAGAAGTAGCTCTTATAAATGATGGTTGGTGTATATTTAGAAGTGCTCGATGTCAGCTGGCCAATCAATCTATCGAAGATATTTCAAATCACTTACAAGTTGCAAGTACAATCTTAAATATTATATCGTTTTCCGACGATTACTCCAGATCAACTGCAACTAATATGATGTGGTTTAAAGATACTGGAACTGGTGGTGCAGGTATTGTTGCATCAGTTGAAATTGTATCAGGATTAACACCTACTATAGCTGCTGGAGCTGATGCCAACGCAGATGTTGTAATTGTAAGAACTTTTCTTATTGCTAATGCTGCTGTGCTAGGTATAATACCACCAGCTGCAGTTGCTGATGCAAACGCTACAAGAGTTTCACTTACTGCTGCTTGCAATAATCTTGGTATAACACCACCGGGAGCAGCAGCAACCGGCACTGAAATGTTAACTCATGTTAATAACATAATTCTTCATAACAGAAGAAATGTACGTTACAATGAGGGTTATGTTAAGAGAAAGGCATTTGCAGCAGAATCACGTCAAATTACAATGATGCTGCCACTAAGTACAATATTTGGCTTTTGCAGAGACTTTAATAAAGTATTTCGTGGAGTTAAACATACGCTTATTTTAGATCGATCAGATCAAAACGACTGCCTGTTTAGGTCAGGTGGAGCCGATGTACAATTTGTCATAAACAAACTTGCACTATGGATGCCAAGAATAACTCCGTCTATCACTAAAATGGCGGAATTAAATGATATGCTGGAAAAACACACAAAAAGAATTTATTTTCAGCAACATAGAATATATCAAACAGCAGTTCCGAATACCACCGACTACACATGGCGAGTTACAACGACACCAGGTGAACAAAAACCGCGGCAATTATTTGTTGGATTTCAGAGACAAGCGCGGCATAATAACCAGGAACAAAATAATGCGATATTTGATATCGCTAATGTTAGACGAATATACGCTAGAATAAATTCAAAGCAATATCCAGAACGAGCGATAGAATGCAATTTTGCAGATGATGATAATAAAAACATTACTAGACCGTACATGTACCTGCTCGACGCACTGCAAAAATATCAAGATGTTGGAGATGGATCTCAGATATCAGTAGAGGAATTTCGTACATTTTATCCGATATTTTATTTTGATGTTAGAAAACATAGCGAGCGAGCTGTAGACAGAACAGCTGATATTGAAATTACTTGGACACTAGGAGCAGCTCCAGCTGTACCATTTTATGTGTATGCGTTAGTAATAAGCGATAAATTTGTTACAGTTGACTCTGTCGGAGGTAAAACTTCAGTCCAAGTTTAATCTGTAATCGTTAAATAAGATGACAAAATATATTGCAAAAGAAATATATTTGACAGATGGTCAAGTTAAAAAATTAGCAGCCGCTGTTGCAAAACAGAGGCAGATTTCATTAAAGGTCAACCCTAATGCAAAAGGTACTTTAACAAAATTAATGTTAACCAAAAAACAAGTAAATAAATACGAGCGCAAAAAACCTTTTGTTTTAAATTTAAGTGCTGCACAAATAACTGCAATGGCAAAACATTGCGGCTTCTTCGGTCCGGCATTATCTGTAATAGCCAGAACGTTAATACCTAAAATTTTGCCAGTGTTAGGTACATTAGGATTAGCAGCAGCGTCTGGAGCAGTATCTGGCGCAACGAAAAAGGCAGTTGAAGGTAGTGGTATAAAAAAAATTTTCGTATGAATATCGATGATAACAATTTTATGTGATTGATAAATATAATGCCTAAAAAAAAAGACAACGACGAAAAAAAAAAAGACAACGACGAAAAGAAAGACAACGACGAAAAAAATACACGACAGAGGCGAAAAGGTGGATTTATTCCAATAGCCCTGTTACTAGTAGGATTGGCGGGAAGTCTATTGCCAAATCTGTTAGGAGTAGGACGAGGACTAATGTTGCCAGGAACAAGGAGATAAAGTCTGCGTTAAGTAATTTTGATATACTTGATAAACTAAAAAAAGTAAAAAATTTCAGTGGAGTTTATTCTAAAGATGAACTTATGGCGATTCCACCAACGCCAGGTTCGTGTGTTATAAATATACAAGATTTTAATGACGGATCTGGCACACATTGGGTAGCTGTTTATGATAACAATTATTTTGACTCGTTCGGAATTACACCAAGTGACGCAGTAAAAAAATATATGAGTAGAATGCAAGATACGAAGTCTCCAGAGACAAAATCTCTAGAGACGAAGTCTCTTGCGAAAGTAATAAATTATTCGTCTAATCAAATTCAACCAGTTGGAACTTCCGCTTGTGGATATTATTGCGTCATGTTCATTAAACAGATGACTGAAAATCCAGATTTTTTAAAGTTTATTTTGCAATTCGACAAACAACCTTCTCACGCTAATGATGAGATTGCATTAAATTTTATCTAAGTTAGATATAAAATGTCAACATTACCCAGAAATTATTTTAGTAGACGACGAAATAAATAATGACATGCGACTGCGATTGCGATAGAGATTTGTGTCTCGAGGAAAATAAAATTGATACATATTGTCAGAAATGCAAAAACAGAGAAATAATTGGAACAGGTATAGATATACATAAATTTATTGGAAAATTGCCGAAACCAAAACGCGGTTGGACATTGCCAGGCCATAAATATACTGGACCTTATAATCCTCTTGATAAACAACTTGACGAAAACGATAACCCTCTGCCAGGACAAGAGCCTTACAATCAAGTTGACGCAATAGCAATGCGCCATGATATCTGCTACAGAGATATTGATCTTCCAGACAGCGAACAAAATAAACATAGCTGCGATAAAGTAATGTTAGACGAACTTCGTGATATGAAACCTGTAAATATGCGAGAACGTGTTGACCGAAGGCTGGTCCAGTTTTTTATTGGAGAAAAATATAAACTTGGTCTCGGTAGAGACTTACTCGGTAAAAAAGAATTATATGATGATCTTGCCTTAGAGACGCTAGCGTCTCAGCTACACAGACCTAAAAAAATAGTTTCCGCGACGTAAAGTTGTCGCAAATGCCGTTGATGACATCTGGGCCATAGACTTAGTTGATGTTTCAAATCTAGCCCAGTTTAACGTTAGCGCTGATGGCGCTCCAAAGAGATATCTTTTTAATGTTGTAGATGGTTTTAGTAAATACGCGTTTAGTATACCCGTTTCCGATAAAACAGGGACATCGATGACTGATGCGTTAAAACAAGTAATAACAACTACAGAAAGAAAACTAAATAGAATCTGGACTGATCACGGAGCGGAATTTTTTAATAAAAATTTTGAACAGTTTTTAGAGCAAAATAACATTAAAAAATATGTTACAGGAAATGAGGGAAAAAGTGTCATCGTCGAGCGATTTAATCGCACTCTCAACGAAAAAATCCACAAATATTTGACAGCTAAAAATACGAGTAAATATATTGACAATTTGCAAAACATTGTTGACGAGTATAATAACACGAAACACAGATCCATTTCGCTAGGCAAAAGTAAAATGTCGCCAAACGACGCGATTGCAAATCCAATATTAGCAAACGAAAACATGTACCGACGACACAAATTTAAAGTTGGTGATAAAGTTAGAATTTCTTTGACGAAAAAAACATTTGAGAAAGGGTATACTCATAACTGGAGCGAAGAAGTATTTGTTGTTGATAAAGTACTTTTAACAATACCAGTTACATACTCGTTAAAAGATTTATTAGGTGAGCCTATAACTGGCAGTGTTTACAAGCAAGAACTTCAGAAAACAAAGCAACATATATTTGTTCTTGAAAAAGTTATTAAAAAGCGCGGCAACAAAAGTTTAGTCAAATGGCGTGGATATGGCGATAAATTTAATAGTTGGGTGCCAACTCGGTCGATCTTATCGACTGAATAATATTATTGTAAATTTCTTCGTATTTTATTAAATACTGATTTACATTTTACTGGTTTACATAAAGAAATTAAATGTAATTTTCTTGCTCCGTCCATTGGCATTAAATTAAATATTTTAACAAAAATAAAATCGTATTTTATATTTCTTTGTTGTCCAGCTATTTTTACGTTTAAAAAGGGCTTTATAAGCTGCCAAAATATTTGATGCTCGGCAACAGTAAAATTAAATTTTATTATTTTTTTAGCAATATGGTACTTAACATCATATCGCCCAGTTGTTGGTCTGCTGTTTAGATATTTTTTACTAACAACAACATCATCTTCGTCGTCGTCATAGTTATGCAAAATATCTTTTTCAGTATAATCAGCAAATCTGTCATTAGTGTCATTTTCTAATGTAAAATTTGAAACTGAACAAAATCTCCCGAATTTAGTTTAGCCAGTCTCTCAATTAAGTTCATTATTATAATAATCTTTTGTCTAATTAATAAATAATAAGATGTTCGGAGAAATAAAATATCATCAAAGAGTTAATATATTAAATCACAAAGAATTAGCTGAGACAATTCGAAATTGTTTATTGGGACATAACTTTTATTTTGTTCATGTTATGATAACATTAGGCGATTCTGACAAATTTTTATTAACAGCAGCAGACAAAATAAAACTCGATACAAATAAAATGATGACGTTACGATTTAATCGCGACGATGTAATGGAATTTAGTCATAATTGTCTTACTCGAAATGATATAGAAAATATCATTAGTTATCGTATTTAAAACTAAATCTATCAAATGTCAACATTGACGTTGCTGATTTTGTTACATTATCAGCTACATCTTTTACTGAACGTTTATTAATTTTACGATATTTTGCCGCAGATGTTATTGATTTAAATTTTATTTCTTCTCCAGTTTCGAGATTTATTGAGATAATTGATTTTGGATTTTTAAAATTAGAACCACCAGCACCTCCTCTTCTACTATTTTCTTTTGATGCTACCAGATCTAAATTTTCTAGACGATTATCGGTTTTAATTTTGTTAATATGATCGATAACTAAACTATTAGGTATTAGTCCGTTAAAAGTTTCAAACACAAAACGATGTGACATATAATTAACTTGGTTAGTTTCTATACCACATACCATCACGTGTAAATATCCATTTATATCTAAATTTTCAACAACTTTTTTTGTTCTTATATGTCGAATAATTCCCTTGTCATTTGTCTCGTATAAATCAAATACTGGATGAGGTTGAAATTCATTTTGTAATGATAAATTTTCAATATTATCATCAGCAATTGCGCCATTTACTCTGTATACTCGTTGTCCTTCTGGAATATCGCCGCAAAACAAAGTATAAATAAAATCTTTTCTAAACATTTTAATTCTTTCTGCATTATCGCCTTTTACTGAAATTAACATGCCAGCTGGTGTTGATATGCCAACAGATTTTTTTAGATTCTATATTAGTAACAGAACCTAACATATTTGCAGCATATAAGTTGTATTTCGGATGTACATGATAAGTTTCTTGCTCTTCCGCCGTCAGTAGTATATATCTCAAAATTTCTGTCATTATATTATAAGGTTTTTTATATCTCTAATTAGGAATCTTAAAAAATTCAATTAAATATAAAATATTATTATATATATAATGTTAAATTTGCGAGATATTGCTAAAAAGAACATTATCAAATCAGAAAAAAATTGCTTCAGCATTTTCTGGTTACGATAATAGTTACAAACTTGATGATCAAAAAATTTTAGCAAATGTTAGCTCCACAAATTTATTTCATCTTTTACAACCAGTTATTGCTCAAGAACTTGCGGCTCATAAAAGGATCAAACTTATAGTCCAATATCATACGATTTTATCAAAGTTACATGCAGTTGAAGATATACTTGATATAATTTTTGAAACAAAAAGTTTTGACAGCGAAATTTCCATATTTAACAGCAAAATCAAGAAAAATATTGACTGGAACAAACATTGCCATGGTCGCCGATGAAATACATCAAGAAATAAACAAAAAATTAGAAGAATTTACTTCGTCAGGATCAGGTTGGAAATTTGAAATGATAAAAGAAGTTTTATTTCACACAGCAAAATATAATGTACTTCACGGCAGCGGCGCTAATAGCGCTGGCTACGTCGATCTCCCTCAAAAAATTAAAAACAGAAAATGCTGTATTAATGTCAAAAACGACGATGACAAATGTTTTCAATGGTCTATTCTTTCTGCGATATTTCCAAGAGAAAAAAATGCTGATCGCGTTAACAAGTATTTTCCGCACAAAGACGAACTAATTTTTTTAGGAATAACTTTTAAAGTAGCAGAAAATTATATACCAAAGTTTGAAAAACAAAACAGTATCTCAGTAAATGTTTTCGGACTAGATGAGCGAGAAAACGTTTACCCGAGATATATCTCAGAAAATGCTACGCAAAATACAATAAATTTATTATTTTATCGAGGACATTATTGTTGGATAAAAAACTTTAACGGCCTAGTTGGCAAACAGTACAGTAAAAATAAAAATAAGAAATATTTCTGCTATAGATGTATGCACGGTTTTTCACGCAATGGAAGACTGCGGGAGCATCTCAAATACTGTATCAATGTTCAAAGAATAAGTATGCCTAGCGAAAAAGAAAAAAATATTAAATTTAAAAATTATAATCATAAAGCAAATATTCCTTTTGTTATTTACGCTGATTTCGAGTGTCTACTCGTTCCTGTGGTTGGAGCAGAAAATAATCCGAATAAATCAAGTACTAGAAAAATACAACAGCATATTCCTTGCGGAGTAGCTTATAAAGTAGTTTGTTGCGCTAGCGATAAATTTTCAACTCCGATAAAGTTATATAGAGGTGAAAATCCTGCCGTATGGCTATTAAAAATTTTAATAGACGAAGTTAATAAAATTTCTAACAGATTACTTAAAACAGCTCCGATGAAAATAACGTCTAAACAACAATTCGATTTCGATAAAGCAGTTAATTGTCATATTTGTGAAAAGTTGCTGGTAGACTCTAACGGAGCCCGTGATAAGGTGCGAGATCATTGTCATTTGACCGGCCAATATCGTGGAGCAGCTCATAACGGTTGCAATTTAAAATTTCATGCTCCAGATTTTATTCCTGTAGTTTTACATCACTTTCGTGGCTATGACATTCATATCATTGTAGAAGCTTTTGGTGAAGAAAATATTAAAGCTAAACTAAAATTAAATAACGTAATAAAATGTATTCCAAATAATTTTGAAAAGTATATGTCGGTGACGCTCGTAAATTACGTTTTATTGACAGTCTGCAATTTATGGCAGCATCATTAGATGAGCTTGTTAAAGGTTGCAATAGTTTTAATAATCTGCGAAGTTGCTTCGGTGAAAACTATATCGATCTGACAAAAAAAGGTATCTTTCCTTACGAGTATCTCGACGATTGGAGCAGATTTAATGACACTTCTCTGCCCGGCAAAGATAAATTTTACTCGCAACTCAAAAACGAAAATATCACAGATGACGAATACAAATATGCACAAGATATTTGGAATAAATTTAGTTGTAAAACATTTGGTGATTATCATGATCTATTTTTGAAAACAGATGTTTTATTACTAGCAGATGTTTTTGAGAGTTTTCGTCAAGTAAGCTACTGAAATTATGGATTAGACCCCTGTTCAAATATGCACAAGATATTTGGAATAAATTTAGTTGTAAAACATTTGGTGATTATCATGATCTATTTTTGAAAACAGATGTTTTATTACTAGCAGATGTTTTTGAGAGTTTTCGTCAAGTAAGCTACTGAAATTATGGATTAGACCCCTGTTGGTATTATTCCTCTCCAGAATTATCTTGGGACGCTCTACTAAAAACGAGTAAAATAGAACTAGATCTCTTAACAGATGTCGATATGTTTAACTTTATTGAAAAAGGTATCAGAGGCGGAATTAGCGTTATAACAAAGAAATATGCAGCTGCTAATAACAAGTACTTAAAATATTATGATAAAAATCTTCCGTCGAGTTACATCATTTATCTGGACAATAATAACTTGTATGGCTATGCAATGTCAGAACCAATGCCACATAGTGGATTTCATTGGATAACTCCAGATCAATTTCTTAAAGAAACTGAAAAAGATTTACCTAGAAAAAGTAATATCGATTTTTCCGATATTTCATACTTTGTTGAAGTTGATCTAGATTATCCTAGTTCGTTACATGATCTACATAACGACTACCCGTTTTATGCAGAGTCAATGATGATTGATTAGAGTTTATTATCGCCTGAACAACGAGCAACGACAACATCAAAAAATTCGATTGTTAATAAGTTAGTTCCAAATTTGTTAGATAAAAGAAATTATGTTATGCATTGCAAAAATTTAAAACAAGCAGTAGATGCTGGACTAATTCTGAGAAAGGTCTATTGAGTGCTAAAGTTTAATCAGTCGAAGTGGATGGCAAATTATATTGATCTAAATACGAAACGTCGTGCTGTGGCTAAAACCGAATTTGAGAAAAACTTTTTCAAGTTGATGAACAACTCGGTGTTTGGTAAGACGATGGAGAACATTCGCAAGCGAGTCTCAATAGAAATTGATGATATAAGTCGCAGAAATAAATTAGTTAACGATGATGGTTTTGTTAGTATGAAAACATTTAATGAAAATCTTGTTGCAATACAACGACGAAAGATAAATTTAAAGTTAAATAAATCTATTTATGTTGGTGCAGCTGTACTTGATATATCGAAGTGGCTGATGTACGATTTTCACTATAATTTTATTAAAAAGCAGTGGCCAGATTCAGAGTTGCTATTTACTGATACAGATTCGCTTGTTTATAATATAAGATGTGAAGATGTCTATATGGATATTTACAATAATAAAAATCTGTTCGATTTATCAGATTATCCAGCATGTAGTGGTTTTCAAGATAATTCGAATAAGAAAGGTATTGGAAAAATGAAAGATGAATTTATGTTTATGCCAGTTAGGGAATTTGTTGGACTAAGGAGCAAAATGTATCCTGTCATATTAGATGACAATAAACGTACAATAAAAGCAAAAGGTATTCCTCGAGGATATGTGAAAAAGATGATGAATTTTGACGCTTTTAAAGCAGCGCTAAACAATAGCGTCAGTTTTATCAAAACAAATGCTATCAGAACAAATTATCATAAACTTGAAACTGATACGATCATAAAACGGGGACTAAGTAATTTTGATGATAAAAGATATTGCAGTGACGGAATTAACACACTAGCGCTTGGACATTATACAAGTAATTTTATCTAAAGATTAAACATAATGTTTGGAAATTTAACATTAGCAGATGGAGTTCATAGCAAAATAAAAAAATAATGGTTAATAACCAGCAATTATCATTTGAATTTAACGATGAAATTTCAGGTATTTGTTTTAGTAAATTTGACAGAATCAAACCCTTCCTTATCAAATCAGATGACAGCAAATACTTTTAGTTATCTCGAAAGTTTACGAGACGAGCTTGTATTAACATATAACAATTTTCATAATCCGATAAGCCAGTACCAGTATACACAAATTAATATAGACCTAGATAGGTCGAAGGTTTTTGCAAAAGGTAGTAAGTATCTTCTCAGTAAGATAGCGATGAAAGAACTATTTGAATGTCGTCGTAAAGTATCTGGTAGAATTAAATTCTCGTTATATAATCACTATAGCATATTTTACTTAATAGCAAACGTCGAGACATTGTGTGTTGGTCAAGAAATATAACTCTGTGTACCATATCTGTTTTTAAAAAGGAGATAATACTGTTCCAATCAAACATAGCATATATACTGTTTCGTATTTTTTTGCTAATGAAATATGATAAATTTGTAAATCTGATAGTATTTTAAGACCTACAAATCCTGGTATCATTTCTGTATTTACCGAAAAAACTAACAATTCGTCCTACTTAAATAACATATTTACTATAGTATAAGTCCAACTGCGTAATACAGAATATTGATTATTTTTCTGCAGTAATGCAGTCATTCAGCCAGTATCCTTGGCAACGGCCGATTTTCTGTCAAAGATAATTGTATGGTCGCAATTCAGGCAAACATTAGGATTTCGTTTTTCTGTACAATATAAAATCAAAAATCATGTTTTTTCTCGATTTA